>SEOQ01000010.1:0-104906 GCA_004679275.1 Dentipellis fragilis
GGTTCGGGGATGACGTCAGAGGGGTTGTTTGGGGGTTGTTTGTCTGCGACGGAGAGGAGAGAAAGAGGCGCGCAGCGACCCGAGTCTATGTTACCCCACAGGCTCAATTCATCTCTTACCCGCAATGTGCCATGTCTCCCCACATCGACCATCCTCCGACGCCCCCGCTTTCACCGTCAATGTCCCCCGCCCGGTCATCTGGCCCCAGCTCGTCGTCAACCTCGACCTCGTCGTCAACCTCGACTTCGTCTCTGTCTCTGCCGCTCCAACAGCTCTCCCTTGAGACCACCAAGACCTTTCGCAGCAGCGAGTCGCCTTCGCCGCAAGAGTCGCGCCCGAACCGCTTCGGCTCCAAGCTGCCGACGATGGACAAGCTGGACGAGGACGCAGTGATGCTGGACGAGGACGAGTGGCAGGGCGAGAGCATGGACGTGAACGAGGGTGAGTGTGGCACGGGGGATGCCGGTGCGGGGGCCGGAAAAGGAAAAGAGGGAATAATGACTGTTGCTCCTCTGCCAGATAACCGCCCGACTGCCTCCCGTCCGCCTCTCCTCCCGCGCCAGTCCTCTTATTCCAAACGCCACGCCTCGGTCGACTCCCCTCGCGAGGTGCCCTTCCCAGTCCCCTTCTTTTCAAACCCGATCCCGCAGTCCACTACGTCTTCCCACGCTCCATCCCACATCAACGCAAACGGGCAGCAGTCTGCTGCTCCTCCGCCGCGTGCAGACAACCAGTCCCAGTCTGACTCTATCGATGATCCCATACAACCTCATCAAGATCAGCCCCCCGCCTACGAAAACGTGAATGGACATAGACTCGACGTTCCCTCCGCCTCTTCTTCTTCCGCCCTCCATCGCATCTCCCGACCTCTTCCTCCCGTTCCCGTCAAGCAGAGCACTCTTCCACCAGAACACTCCTCTGCTTTCGGCCAGATGCAAACGGGCCCATCAGACGCGGGTTCGTCCACCGATGGCATGCCCCAGCACGCTGCCGAGGGTAGCCATCCTCCGTACGGCCACCAGGACGTGCCCACCCACGGCAGTCCGTACTCGCAGCCTACCAACCCAGTCTTCCCATTCAACCGTCCGTTTTCGTCACCCAACGGTCCAACGCAGCCCGTGGTACCTCCGGGACGTTTTGCGCCACCCAATCCATCCCGGTCCGGCATGGTATGACCGCAGTTCAACCGCAAGCCTTCCTTTGCCTTCGCAGACACCCTACTTTACGCTCCCGTCGATGATGCGAACGCCGACCTCAAAACGGGCAGGAACTTCCTACAGTGCCTGGTTCGAGCTCGGCGACTCCGGGATGGCCGCAGGATCCGTCTCCAAGCAGCCATCTCCATCACCAACACCCGCTCCCGCCTCCGCCCCGCCCCGAGTGCTTTCCTCTGCGGCATCTACCATAAGCACCATGAGCTACGCTCCACCTCCGCCGCCGTACACGCCATCACCCATGCCGCTGGGTGGCTCGTCGATCATCACGCGCTCAACGTCAGATTTCTCGCCGATGCCGCCCGCTGCGATGTCCGAACGGTCTGCCTCGCCCGCGCCCTCGATGAACCCAAGTCGCAGTTTACCCCCGCCAGCACCGCCAACGATTCTTGCCCCACCGCCAGCTCCTCCCGGGCCGGAACGCGGCCGTGCTCCGCATGAGCCTTTCTTGAGCCATGCACCGCCGCCTGCGGACAGCTGGATCGCAGTTGAGACGATGACGCGAGAGTACAATCTCGTCGTGCGTCTCCCAGGCTTTCGACGGGACGGAATGTGAGTCTCCTGTCTCGTCTAATCTGAGCCCTGACTGATCATCGACCCTTGCTTCTCGGCGTGCCTCGGCGCTTCCTTGTGACGTATGCGTACAGAACCCTAGCAACGCGCAGACGCAGGATACTGCACCTCGTTGCCGACTCTTGGGATGCAGGTGGTGGTCAGTGGTTACGTGCCTGTTCACATGTCGAGTCGTTGCTAACGCGTTGTCGTTGCAGGCCACTTTGAGCGCAGGATTGCGTTCGGATACGACGCCGATCTTAGCCAGGTCCGGGCTGAATTTGATGGGGAGATGCTTCGGGTCATCATCCCTCGTCGAGTGCCATCTATCACTTGGTACGGCGAGGCACGAGAATAATTCGGCCATCTGCCAACAGCGGCATTGTCACAGCATCCACCCTCTCTCATCGCATCAAGGTCAAGGCGGCTGACGAGATAGAACAAGACAGAAGTAAGAAACCAGAATACTACCATTAATCGCCCACCGGGACCCTCTCTCCTTCACCTCGACCTCTAACATATCAGTACGACGCACGAACCTCTCAACGTGCATTATGTACATCCACGGCCGTCGCCTCGCTTCGGACCTGCTTTACTGTGACATAAGCTCTGACACCACATACTCACCCACACACCTTTGCACGCGTTTACCGACCATCTCATCTCCGACCTCATCACCCCTGTGCAATACTCCTCCCTCCGCTTTGCAGCGCGGCATGCCTTACGTCTACCGTCTCCTCCCTCTCTGCTACTTATACCACCTCTGCTCTGCGGCGCCCCCGGACTATTAAAGGACAATGCGCGGAACGGCGTCACGATATATAACATTATATCCCAGCATCCGTACCGATACCCATTGTTTGTGCTCGTATCTGTACCATACAGCAGCAGCACCTCGGCACCCGCACCGCACCCGGGCGTACGTCAAAGAAGGACCACCCCGGTGGAGCCGGCGGCGATAGTCGCGCGTCAGGCGGCGACGCACCTGCCTGCCTGCCCGCATCGTGCGCCCCAGATCGCAGATGCCTATCGCCCGCGTCCTCGGCACGGTCTGCCTGTGGAGCTCCTCGCGCGCGCCGCGAGCACCCCCTAATGTCCCCCTCACCTCGTCCATTCAACCTTGCAATCTCCCCGACACAATGCATGCCTACAAGACGCTCTCCTTTACCTCCCATTCCCATCTCGCCTACCTTACTCACCAATGTTGTACGTATTATAATATCATCGCCGCATGGTATCGTATATACCCTTCTGTCTGCCCCACCATCCATCTCCCATCCGCCATCCCATACATATCGTACATACATGCATGCGTGTTCGTGCCAATTTATATATGTATATAGTATGTCGTGTCATATGTCGTGTCGTGCTCTCGTGTCTCGTGCGTGTGCCCTGCGGGTCCGTCGTGTTTCTTTGCTCACTGCTTGCTGCTCGCATGCTCCTGCTGTTCGATGTCTATGTCGTCCATATTTATTTGCGCATGGCTTTTGGCTATTTGCTGCTTTGCTTTCGCTGGTGCCGCATCTCGTCTCGTCTTGTGCTGTAGCTTTTGCTCGAATAATCTTACAGTTCCAACTTCCGAGTTGATGGCCATTGACTTGCTCTCCTCGGAGACTCGATGCGGTCGCCCGGAGGACGGGATGAGGCGAGACTGCACTCGACTGCCGATCGGGACTTGCCGGTGTCGGTCCGCCGCGGCTAACGTTCAAGCTAAACGCTAAACACGTGGCACGCGGTCCGCCGACGCTACGGTACCGGCTCAGATACCGACCGCAACAAGTTCAAGTTTCTCCAGTACTTGCCATAGCAAGCTGTAGTGCTCAGCTGCTCTATGCACAAACAAACAGGCTCAAGCTTGAGACCACCGGGTGCGTGCGCATGCTAGTACTATGCTAGTCTAATCCGGATCTTCCGCTTTGCATCGATGTCCTAATCTTATTTCCCCAAGCTTTCTCCAGAGTCCACGACGATAGCTAATCGGCTAATCATAAAAAGTACCGGCGCAGCCAAGGTTGGTGGTGCGATCGCAGTAAATAAATGAACTGACAGTGACATGGGACCTGCAGGTGCTATAACGTTTGTTTCAGGTGTTTTTATTGATAACGGAGCAGTAAGTACTAAGTAGTAGCTATAGGACTGCCGTGACTTTGGCCGATTGCGGTGGTGCATACATATGTCCTGCAGCTGCAGCATGAAGCGCCTCGCAGCAGCCCACGGCCGACTGCAGACGGGTACCGGTCCCAGCACCTCGGGCGTTCTCCGCAGCGATATTCACAGAAGGAGAACGCCATTTGCGGCCCACCGATACCGTGACCAGCACCAGCACGCCACTAGAAATACAAATACAACTACCCCTCCAAGCCCCAGTAGCCCGAGCTCCGACCCCGACCCCGTCTCCGTCTCCGGCCTGCCGCAGCAGACAGACCTGCTGGAGCAGTACCGCGCCCTCGTGGCCCTCGGCCGGATCCAGCACGACGACGCGCAGGTCCGCGTCATCATGCAGGTGCGCCGCAGCCGTGACACCGACCTGCACCTTGCATTCATGCTGAATGTTCCGATGTGTGCGGGCTACTTAGCTGCGCGGGCTCCGGAGAGAGCTTGACGGGTACGCGCCACCCGCGCTCGTGGCGCGTCATCTCGACGCGCGCTCCGCGCCCGGGACGGAGACAGAGACGCCTGGCGCGGAACCATGGTGGAAACCTAGCGAACGCGAAAACGAGGACGATGCTGCCACCGACGCGCCGTCACACGCGCTCACCCGCGTCCTCACCCACGCAGAAGAGCTCGCCGCGCTCACCACGCCCAAGGTGAATCTCCCTCCCCATCTCCGTTCTCGCCGACGGTGCACTTACCCATGCACCCCACCACCACAGGGCCTGCTCATCACCGGCCCACCCGGCGCCGGCAAGACATTCCTCATCGACCTCTGGCTCGCGTCCATGCCGACACCGCACAAGGCGCGCAAGCACTACAGCGAGCTCGTGCTCGAGATCTACCGCGCCGTCTGGGAGGAGACGCAGCGCCGCATGGCCGCGCTGCATCAGGGCCAGGGCCATGGTTCCCCCAATCCAGAGCCCGAAGCGCGTGCGCCGTGGACGGCGCGCCGCGCGGGGAGCACTGGCGGCGACTTGTGCGGGCGGGCGGCGCGCCTGTGCGGTGGGCGCGGCTCGGCGGCGGTACAGGGAGGGGGATGGCGTGGGGGATGGGCACCGCGCCGGACCCGCCGATCGCATACGCCGTCGCGCGGCGGCTCGTGCTCGCGCACTGGCTGCTCGTGTTCGACGAGGTGCAGCTGCTGGACGTGTCGAGCGCGACGCTGCTCGCGGACGTGCTCGCGTGGTTCTGGCGCATGGGCGGCGTGCTCGTGGGCTCGTCGAATCGCGTGCCGGACGACCTGTACCGCAATGGTGTGCAGCGCGAGCGGCTCGAGCCGTTTGTGGAGGCGATGAAGGTGCGCTGTCCGGTGATGGAGATGCGCTGTCCGGTGATGGAGATGCGCGTGGAGAGGGATTGGCGCGAGGTGAGGGCGAGGGAGGGAGAGAGGATGTGGTTTGGGAAGGGAAGGGAGGGGGAGTTTGAGAGGAGGGTGGAGGCGCTTGCGGAGGGCGAGCAAGGTTGCTTTTTGGCCGGTTTACGGGTTTTTCCTATTCCTCAGGCTAGTCACAATAGCAGAATCGAAACAAGACACTCTTCAGGTCTTTGGGAGACCTTTGCAAGTGCCATGGTCACGCGGAGGTATCTGCAAGTTCTCCTTCTCAGAGCTCTGCGAAGAGGTACGACATTGTCTCCCCCCATACTAATGAAATATTCGGCTGGCTCAATCCCCATGCCAGTCCCTCGGCGCCGCAGACTACATGTCCCTCGCCTCCACCTACCACACCCTCGCCCTCACACACATCCCCATCCTGCACGTCTCCTCCAAAAACCAAGCACGGCGCTTCATCTCGCTCATCGACGCGCTCTACGAGGCGCGCTGCCGCCTCGTCTGCCTCGCCGACGCCGAGCCCGAGGACCTGTTCTTCCCGGACGGCGCGGGCGCGCACATGGACATGGACAGCATAATGGCCGAAGCCGTCAGCGAGACGCAGGACGTGTACCGCCCGAACGTCGCTTCGTACGATGCGCCGCAGATGGCGCAAGCGCGCGTGGCGCCGTCTCCGCTCGCGCTTGAGACGCTGTCCATCTTCTCAGGTATGTATATCACACACCGGTTTGTTCGCCAAGGCCTGCACTTACCACCCGGACCTGGGGTAACATAGGCAAGGACGAGCAATTCGCATACAAGCGCGCACTCTCGCGGCTGCTGGAGATGACGTCGGCGAGCTACGCCTGCGAGGAGCGCTGGACACCGCTCCCCGCGCATGCGCGCAAGTGGGAGCGGGCAGCGCCGAATGCGTCGACGAGTTTCAAGGGCTCGAAGTCTGCCCGCCCGCCTACTAGTTCGGACAGCGACGGTGGGCGTAGTGATAGGGATGCTGCATATACGGGCGGACGGCCGTTGGCTGACCGCCCAGAGGCTCCTCGCGTGCGGGAGCATCATATTTGGGGGATCGCGGACTCGGACTCGAGCAGGTAGCGATACGCAAATATTTAGACGAGCCGGGTGATGCACCATGCATGATGCATGCCTCCAGCATGAAGATTTAGATCTTTAAATCTCGGGATCGGACTGCAGGGTCCACATATCCAGGAGATAAGGCTATGTAGACCGTTTTGCACGCCTTGAGCTCGAGGTTCGCGTGCGTACTCGTCGAGGCCGACGGCAAGCAGCTTCGGCGTTCCGTGAACATCGTTCTCGCCGATTCCGCGTCTGAAGATCTGACGGTCTGATGGCTGACAGCGGGCGGTGATCCATCGGCACCAGAACCAAATTGATCCTTCCATACGATCCGCTCGTGGATCTCGATGTAATAAATCTCGGTATATATCCAGTTCGAGCAACATATGGCTCAAGATATCAATAATAAATACACCAGCGTCCGCCATGCATGTACAGAGCCAACAGATACGCTCAGATAAGAAGGTCAACAAGCTTGCGCCGCGGCGAAATCACAGCAACGACCTTGCTCTCGAACTGGAGCAAGTCGCCGCCCTCGGTCGCCACGAGCTCCGACAGGCCCTCGATCTCGACCTCGCCGCCGAGCAGCTTCTCGAGGTTGGTCGATGCGAGCGCGAGCGCGGCTGGCTTCGAGATGCGTCCGCCAGATTCGAGTGCGGCCTATGTTCGGAGAAAATATCAGTAAATCAACTAAGAAAATAGAGAGGGTGACAGACCCATCCGAGATCAAAGCGCGTGTTGCGCGCAGACCATGATTCTTCCACACCGATGCCGACCGAGACATTGTGCGCGAGCAGCGCCGTGATCCCACTATCCTGAGAAAGCGGCGGGCCAGGCAGACTGCCATATATTACGGAGATTAGCAATCAACGTGTCAACCCATAGGCAGTACAATGAATACGCACATCCTCTTCGACTCCCAGGTGGCCGGGAACGGGCGCGACGCAATGACGATGACGCCAATGTCGGCCTGCGCAAGCTCCTTCGCCAAGAGATGCGCCTCGTTCGCACCGGCGATGGTCAGCTGGAACGACGCCCCGGTCTTCTCCTCGACCTCTTTCTTGAGAAGAATGAGCGTGGCGATAACATCTGCACTGTGTGTCTCAATAACGATGGGGATCTTGCCCTGTCCATTCCATAGTCATGTTTACTCCCTGCTACGTCCTAACAGGAGAGACAAACGCACCTGCGCGACAGCCCTGAATGCCTCCGCCGTCTCGGGCGCCGCCTTGAGCTCCTCGTCCTCGTCTCCCGGCAGCGCAGTCAACAGCTTGCGCAGGGTCGCGATCTGCGTGCTCACGCTTGGGACGCCGAAGTGGCTGATCGCAACGTGCAGCGCGGTTACCTCCTGGATAATGGCACCCTCCTCAAGCTTGTGCCGCGCGCCCGTCGAGAACAAGGTTGCGAGGCCCGCGAAGAAGCGGCGGTGCTGAGGGGCGGTGATGGCCTTGGTCACACCAGCGCGGTAAGCGAGTCTGTTTGTAAGAAGGTCGGTAGTCAGCCTGGCGTGATTGTACTGGAAGAGGTATAGACATGCAGTGCACTGCGACCCGCGAATTGCAAGCCATCGACGGCGCGCGTGACCTCGTCGCGGACAATTTTGGGCACCTTGCCAGTCAGGGGGTCGAAGACCGAACCATCTCGAGTCGACGGTTCCTGGGAGATCTCTTCCAGCCCAAGAGGCGACCCATAAGACAAGAGACCAGGCGAGATAGCTCCACCACGGAGGTCGACCACCTTCACTCTGACACCGTCAGCGAAGTCCGAGCATGCGCTCTGCACGCCGTAGCACGACAACGAGCCGTTCGTCACTACTGCGACACCCAGCTCGCCTGCCTCGGCAGTGTAGGCCTCTGCCAATGAGGTACGGCCAGCTTGAGGTAAAACAATGTTCTTGACGTTCGTGAAGAGGACAACATCCGCGTCAGATCTGGAAGGAAGAAGAGGGGGCAGGCCTTCGTATTCGATGGCCTGGGCAGCTTCCTCGTCGAAGTCTGGTGTCTCAGGGAGGTCTTGGAAGGCTTCGGCCTTGTGGATTACGATGGGCGACTTGAGCTGGACGATACCGTCAATGAAGACCTGGGACGGCGTGGCTCCGAGGGCCAGTGGGTGACTGTCCCAAATGATGAGGTCTGGATGAAGTCACAGTCAGTGCAATGAATTTCTTTTGACGACCAAAAATACTCACCGGCATCATAACCTATGTGCGACAATCGTCATGAGCATGAGCGCAAAAACGCGATGGCATTCTCACTCACCCTCCTTGATGTAACCAATGCGATGGTCCATGCCCGTGACCTGGGCCGCATGAGTAGTGACAGTAGACAGCGCCAAGTTGTCCGGAAGACCGTAGTAATGGGCTTGCTGAGCCTCATACAAGAGGTACCTGGAGTTTAGAACGGGATGGTCGCTCTGGTCCATTGTTATAGGTTATCCGGTCTGCGAAGATATCTTCACGAACCTTCATGACAACCTTGATCCCATTCTCGGACAGAATTCGGGCAGCAAATTCGGAAGCGCGGTAAGCCTCGCGCTTGTACCTATGTTATTTCATGAAATTTCGCATCCAAACAATCGTGATTTTGAGCTCACCTTCCATTTGTCGCGAAGATCGCAGCGGCGGGGGTATGACCTATTTGACCGATTCTTTAGCATCACTATGCGTAGTCGCATTATTGGAGAACGCTTGCCATAAGCTCTCTTCAAGACATCCGGCACAAGGTACGCTTCGTGGGCGTGGTGGACAGCAGCAACGGAGAACTCGAACTCGTTTGTGAGCTATAGCGAAAGATCAGATCTCGTTCTAATGTCTCCTCAAGATTGAGGTATCAGAATACTAACCCTAACGAGATCGTCCAAGTCGACCGCTTCGTAGCAATGCGTATGCACCTTATGACAGCTGCGGTTAGGACACACGAACTTGAACCACAAGGATGAAGCCGACCCACCCTAACTCTGCCACGGAGTACATCGACCAGTGCTTCCCACTGCAAGTCTTCGGGGAATTCTCCAAGCGACGCCCACTGGCCAGCCAGCGCCTTGCTACAATAAGCATCTTGCTGCGTCTTAATTTGGCGCGCCTTGTCATAACTGAGCGAACAAGGCTGAGGATGTCTTTTCTACAATTCTGATAGAGAGAAAAGAGCTTACGCTTTGCGGAACTCCCAGAACGTATCCAAGCGAGTTGCATCATAAACTCGGCCTAGATGTTGCAATGAGGCAAGACCAAAAAGACGAAGGGAATAAGACGCTCACTAGGGTTCTCTCCTGTTTGTGTTCGTAGTATTCAACACATATTCCCTCGCTTCGTACACCATATAAGAACTTACCGCAAGCATGTCTGTGATGACGCAACCCGACGTGATGAGTACTAATCAGGACATTGGTAGACCATGAGGGAATCTCTTACTTCATCTGACGCCATCGGGGCGGCGAATTAGGGTCGCCGTGTGTGCCGTTGATCTCGTAGGGCGGCTCCAGCAGCAGCGACGTGGGTGAGCGTTCTGCAGTCTTCCGCAGCTTGATGGTGAATGCCTGTCCTCCTACATATACGAGTCGGAAACACAGTGCATCAGAGTGAAGTTGTCAACCTACCGATGGCATTTGCTGAGCCTGGCAGGACCAACGCCGTCGTAACACCACCAGCAATAGAGAGTGCATACGCATCGTCGCGAGTATTGAGACCATCCAACGAGCGCAGCCAGGGCTGGACCGTAGCTTTGAACGAATTGGTGTCAGAAGCCCCATTGAGTGCAGGGGCAGAGTCTACACCCAAATGCGAGTGCGAGTCCACGATTCTGCAGACGTCTTAGCACAAACTTCGGCGCATATACCCAGCTTAGAGACTTACCCAGGGGAGACCCAGGCACCCTGTGCATCCACAACGTTCAGTGCACCATTAGCCTCCTGCTCCTTGATGATAGCTTCGAAGCGGCCCAGGCGACCGACTCCTCTGATAAGACCACCATCCAGATAGAGATCGCCCTTGACCACTTCCGTTCCATTCTCCTCGCCAGTCCAGATGCGCGCGTTCCGGATAAGCGTCGCAGGTGTCCCCGGGACGTACCTGTCGGATTCCCGTCTCTTGTGGAAGTCAGAAGGGGGTCCGGGTGCCAAATTGAGCGCTCTGCAACGCGTCAGCGTTTCCTGCGCATGGATTGGCAGATCAATTGCGGGCGTCGACCCAGAGCCCGATTGCAGGTACAACTGGGCAAAGAGATACAGGAAACAGAACACGATAAAGGCATTGAAGCGGGGGTGCTTGATGCGAACCCGCGGCGACGCGTTTGGGGTTGTTGTTGTGGGTAAAGGGAGTTTATCCATGGTGGATGGAGGGAACGACGGCCGTGAGGGGCGTGGAGGTCGCTCACACGACGTCGACGCCTTCCTGGACGCGTCGCACGCGAGCTTATGGCTGGTGCTGCACGTGCTCTCCAGGAACGCGGTATGCTGATTTCCCGCTTCCGGTCCCGGGCCGCTGCATCCTCCTCTCCACCTGCCTATAGTAGGAGCCCGTTTTCTCATTGCTTATCAGGTGAACTTGATGTTCCTTAGATTCCCACCTCACGGTATAAAGACATCTAAACGGAGTCTTTGTCATCTGAAGACCTCTCCTAGAGCTTTGACCCGAATCCAGTTCCGCAGCATGTCTACTACTCTACCGACCGTCATATCAACGGAAGTGCTTGACAGCTCTCAGGCAAAGTAACCACATTTGAGTCTTGTAGGCTAGGACAATACTCAAACTCTTGGATAGGTGGGTCCAATTGAAGAAAGTCAACTGGAAAGATGCAGAGGGAAAACTGGTATGACG
Organism: Dentipellis fragilis; assembly: GCA_004679275.1. Taxonomy (NCBI): domain Eukaryota; kingdom Fungi; phylum Basidiomycota; class Agaricomycetes; order Russulales; family Hericiaceae; genus Dentipellis; species Dentipellis fragilis. Next base: position 11,138 of record SEOQ01000010.1, read on the forward strand.
GACGAATATCACATTGCTTCCGCTCACTTCCTCCATAGAGATCATGGGAGGTGGCGGAGCGAAAGACAAGGGCCTCTACAGGTGTTGATGGTATGGTCTTCTTCGCCTGGCAAGGCACTGCATGAAAACCACAGAAGTTGACAGACGTGCACCCCAGCGGTCGCGATTGTCACTAAGCTCACCTCGAAGACCAAGGCATTCGAACCATGCACCGTGATTATAGAACAGTACCGCGCGGCCGTCGACAAGTTCATGATCGGTAAAATCCTTGAAAGCTGAATGAATGTACAGAAATTGATGCACAGGCGTTCTCAGAGCTTCCGGCTGGACTCGTTGACGAAGGTGAAACCATCGAACATGCGGCCTTTCGCGAGCTTGAGGAGGAGACTGGCTACGTTGGTGATAAGATCCTGTTAGAATCAGGCGTTGTAGTGAGTGACCCCGGTTGGTATCCAGAGTTTACTTTGCAGGTACCGCTTCTCATCCATATGACATGGATCCCGCAGGTATGACCAATGCCAACATGAAACTCGTCGTCGTCGATGTCACCCTGGCCGACAAGATCGAGACGCCCAAGCAGAAGCTCGACCCAGGTGAGGCTATCAAGACACGCCTAGTTCCACTGAAGGAATTGTTCAAAACATTGAAAGATTACGAGCAGAAGGTTTTTCTCACAGCATTCATATATTGATCACTGATTGAGCGAGTGACCACACAGGGCTTCGTCGTTGATGCACGACTGTGCCATTTCGCGTTTGGATTCCAGCTGTCCCAGCAATTATGGGACTAATGATCGATGATCCCCTTATACACCATCATACGCAATGCCATAGTATAGTGAAATTCAGTGAAATACAAATGCAGGTCCAATGCGAGAGTCGACAACAACATGATCAATGGTAGGCTTTTTTGGCTTTCTCTATATGCGCACGCAGCTTCCGTTGCTTGTCTCGGAGAGAAGCCTTTTTCTTCCCCCTTACCGCCTTGCTACCCATTATCATCATCAGCGGCTTGTTCCTCTTCTTCTCCCTGTTCGTCGTGCTGCTGATCGTCTCCTTGTTCTTCTTCCCCTTCATAGAGCCGAACTTCTCCCGTCCCTCTCGTCCCTTGGCGATCGAGGCCATACGTTCCTCGTAGTCTGCCTTCGCCTTCTTCCGTGGCCCGAGGATATCCTGCTCGGAGATGAACGTGTTGCGGTCATCCGCAGATGCACTCGCTTTTTGCGCGGATTGCAGGTCCGCTAGTTTTCGCTTGGCAGAAGGGCCAGCACCGCTCTCCACAGCCTTCTCTGCTGCCTTGACCCGCAGGTCATTGAGCAACGCGAAGTCTGCTGGTGTGAGAATCTACACACGGCGATGAGACCTGATCTGACATATCACGGGCAACTGTGACTCACTTTGGTTGTAGCGAGAGTGGAAGGCAGTAAGGATTCTTCAGCTTTAGCCTCCTCAGCCTTCTTTTTCTCGGTCTCATCGTCGCTGTCGCTCACGTCGATGTTATCTTCGCCGTCAGAATCGACGTTAATCCAGTCGCCCGAATCAGACGATTCTTCCGATTCCACATCCCAACCATCCCACTCGTCCACTTCATCACCTCCGGCGGCATCATCCTCTTCGCGTAAGGCAGTTAGATGATCCTCCAGCATCTAGAATGTCGTGAGCAACGGAAACAGCTCCAGTCGAACAACTTATGCGTACACGAAGACCCTCAATGTCGACCGCCGCCTCTTGACCATGACCGAATGCAGCAGGCTTTTGACCTTCTGCAAGCGACATGCTCGCATTTTTGCCCTGTCAGATGCAGATGAGAATGACATCAAAACACACCACAGAACCCAGCTTACCCGCTCTCGCCTCTTCAGCATCCCGGGGTTGACCTCACGGAAGAGCTGTAACAACCCTCTAGCCGCGGAGGTAACGGCCTTGTCTCTGCTCTTCCGATACTCGATGAGATCGCCAAGGAGCTCCTCTTCAATTGCCCATGGCTGTCTTCGGCAAATTTCCCTGATTGAATTCAGACCAGCAGCAATAACCTCGCCACCAACACCAGGATGTATGAACTCCTGCGCTAGCTTGGCAATTACAGGCGTCAGCGCATCCGGCGGCGTGAAGTCGTGCACCGACTGCACGAGGCAGGCCAATATTCCGGGGACGCGTAACTGGTGGTAGGTAAGGTACTTCATGATGTAAGTGTAGAATCCAAGGACAGTGAGCTTGTGCGAGGCGGCTACTCGGGAGAGCAGTTGCATGATGAGAATTTTGTGGTCGAGCTGGAAACGCTTGTCGAACCGCACCAATGAGTCGTAGAGTTTCTCGGCGAAACCTTGCGGGTCGTGAAGAAGGTCCAGAGCAGGGAAGTTGGCGTTTGCCAAGGCATCCTTGGCTTTCCGCTTTTTCTTCTGCGATGAAGGTCAACGATCTGTACGGGAGGGTGCTGTGGCTGGTTCTTACCTTGCCCTCGGCTTTGACAATCTGCGAAGCTTGTTGTCGCCGCTGCGAGTCTTCTTCTTGACTTCTCGCTTGTGCTCCAGAGATCTGATGTCGATCTAACAAACGCTGTTAGCGACGATAACACGAAAGACAGACAGGTGCTCACCTCATCATCGTCATCGCTATCTTCATCCTCCTCGTCCCCTCCAAGGAAGAAATGCAGCGAGGCACTTTGGACCTTGACAACGGGGTGAAAACAGCCTAGCGCAACAATGGCGACCGACTTCGCATCATCCCTAGAGAGTTCCATTCTGTAAGTGGCGGAGCTGGTAGGCGAGAAAGAGTGCGAGCGCACCAGACACCCTTCGACCACAATTCTTTCGTCACGATGATAGCCCAAAGGGCCCCCTCACCGTTAGCACTGCCCTCTTTGTCCTTCTTCCTGTCGTTGGAGGCTTTAGCGTCCATCCCACGTTCGACCATGCCGAATAGCATTGCTTGGACGGCACGATTAAGCTTGAGGTTCTTTGACCGCGCGTTGGCTGTCCTGATGTCCATAAGGATGGTTTTCCGGATGAAGGTACGCAGGGACGAAGAGGTGGTGCGGGGAAGGAGGGGGAACAACGTCTTCAGTAGTCTATGAGCAACAGTCAGAAAGGACGACATGATAACAAGCACATAGTATACGCACTCGAGAGATGTGATAACCTCCTTGTTCTTGAGCATGACGAGGTTCTGCACAAGGTTATGTCGGATGTCGGGCGAAAGGCTGCCATAGTGCTCCAGGAGAAGCGACGACAGATGAGACGGAAATTCCTTCGTCTCTGCAGGATAGCACTGAGTCACCTACTTGCAAATCCCAGTCAGTGCACAATGACTGTAGAGAACAGGTGTAGTAACATACCTGGGCAATGAAGGACACCAGCTCCCGGAAGTGATTTGCCTGCTCATTCGGATTTATCTGGAAAATGTGCCGGATGCTGATGTAGTGGTTCCATTGTTGCAGAAACTCCTCTCTGTATCCTGCAGGGTCACGCTTGATGAGGTTCTGTAGTTGTGGTAGATTTGCGGTCAGAAGAATGCCCCGTGCCATTGCGAACGGCGGTTTGTTTGGGGTGTTCCGCAAGCGCCGAGTCTTTGCTGCCTTGCAAGACTTTAAGAAACCGTGGGAATTAGAAATCTGCCTGGTCAATACATTTCTCACGGTTCCATGGTTCAGTTTCAGGTGCCAAAAGGTTGCAAGAATGTTGACTATCGGGTCAGGACCAGTAGACTAATCTGCGCTTATACATAGTACGACTTCGCAAAGAACCTCATTTCTAAATTATATCTAAAATCCCCATAAATCACGGTCATGTGACAGCTCACGTGATACTCGGTTGAATTGACGGTTCGCGTTTTTGAAAGCCAACAATTGCCTCTCAAGTCGAATCTATTGGATGTTCGACGCTCCGATAGCCTGACCAAGACGTTGCTTAAGTGCAAGGTATCTTGAACGCTATAACTGAAAGGTACGCGGTCCCCGATGCGGATGAAGACTTCGAATACTAAGATGCGAAGAGCAGCACATTTTCTTCGAGGCCACGGCAAGCGTATTCGGCCTCATATTATTGCACTTATTCTGACTTGTATAGTATTTTGACGACCATCCTGAAGGAATCATAGGTTATTAGCAGACAAAGACACACCGGTATAAGGTATAACCTTCCACGAGGTTTCGTCCGCGGCAACGCGTTCCTAACGCCACTTTCACAGACTGGACACACATTACACCCGACGGCATGATGAACGGGATGAAACAAGCAGAGGCCAACGAACGGTATGCCGCGCTTCAGCGGAAGCTTGATGATTTACAAAGGATCCATATTGAAGGGAAGAAATCGGTACGTTGCTCTGACTTCCTCTTTCCGCATGTACCTTATAGTAACATTAACACAGTACCAGGCCGATCTCGAACGACTGAAAGGCGAACTATCCCGTGCGCAAAAGACCAATGGCGAACAGGCCGAGCGCCTGGACAAGCTGAAGAAACTCAAGGACGCGACAGAACATCGGATGCAAGAGGTCAAGAAGACCAGCATCACCGACCTAGCCGAGATCAAGGATCTTCGTTCAAAGCTGCGTATCGCGGAGAACGGGCGGGCACAGATGTCTGCCAAGCAAGGACAGGTTCACGAGGCGAAGAAGGCGCTCCAGGATCTAGAAGTCAAGAAGCGGGAGGAACTAAAGCTACGTGACAAGCAGATCGCAGAGCTGGAGAAGTCGGTGATTATAGAGAAGACAAAGAGAGAATCGGCTGAGATGCTCGCACAAGAACTACGGGACAAGGCCGAACACGATTTAGGCCAAGTTCGGGGGCGCATGCAGAAGCTGGAGATCGAGCTGAGGGATTCTCGCCTTGCCGAGGGCGACGCCATCAGCTCCCTACAGGCTCAGGAGGAACAGACCTCGGGAAGAGAAGAACACTTCCTCTCGCAGCTGGACAACCTACGGACATTGCTTCAACGGGTCGCGGAGGAATACGGCCGCCTCGCTTCCTCGACAGTACCATCGTCGACTCATACTGCGCTCAAAGCCGAGCATGCCGCACTTCAAGTTCGGACCTTCCGCCTGGAGCGTAAGCTGGCGAACTCCGAAGCGCAGGTCCTCGAGCTAGCGAGTCTCATTCGACAGACCAAGGACAAAAATACATCACTTCACACTCTCTTGCACGCCACGACCGAGGAAATTGGCTTCTACACCAGTATCTGGCAGGAAGCGGTGTCCGAGGCTGCGCAGCTGCAGCCTCCAGAAGATTCTCTGATGGCTGAAGCCCTCAGTTCTCAGCATGATCTCGAACGATCCCAAACTCAAGTTCGAGAATCAGCTGCTTGCGCTTACGAGGAGTGCTACAGATTTTCGCGCTGGGCGACTCGGGACCTTCTTTTGGCCTACAGGTCATGTACCTCCGACTTAGACCAGAGCGAGTTTGAACTCAAGCAATCTGCCACCAACCTCAACGCGGCCAGGTCAAGGGTCGAGTCAATGGACAACGAGCTTCGAACCACGAAGGCGGAGTTTGAGTCCCATCTGCAACAGTATGGCGAACTTTCTGCTGCACTGGCAACTTCAAATGCCAAAACCACTGCATTAACACAGCAGCTCGCAGCGGCAGCATCCGAGTCTCAGGCAGCCGCCGCAATACACGACCGTACTTTGAAGAAAGAGCGAGAAACAGTGCAGCGACTAGCCGGTACGGTGCAACGGAGTAAAATGGCTGAAGAGGCACTCAGGGCAGAGATCGACCAGTACGTCACTCCGTTGCATGCTGGGTTGAAAATTCTAACTCTTGTCCCTTTGGTCGTTAGGCTCACTGGGGAGCTGACGGAGGCGGAACGGTACCAAGAGGCATATTTCAACCTTATGGAGCAGGTCGAATCGTTAGCCGCCCGTAATGAGCTTGCTGAGGAAGAAGCAAAGCGTCTCAGTAAATTCAATGCAGAAATCCTAGGGCACAACAATCCAGCCCAGCGAATAATGTACCTTGATCGCATCCGGAGTGAGCTCGCTGAGGCGAAGCAGGTGAGATTCGCTGGTCAGTCTCTCAAGTGTCTTTTGTCTGATTATATGTCGAATTTCAGGATCTCCTTGCGATGACTCGTGAACGCGATGCTGCTGCCGCATACAGCGAGAACCTTCAACACGAACTCGACATGTATAAGTCCGTAGCCGTACCGCCGGACATGAAGCCAAGGACAACCATTACCCGTGTTGCAAGGATACCTTTAGCTACACAAAGTGCCAACGTCGCGCCGATATCGAGAAGTTCCAGTATCGCGTCCAAACACTTTGACCCGGCTGGCGATGACATGACGTTGGACGAGATTATCTGAGCCTGCTACTCCTACATTTTCCCCTCATGTATGCCCCAACTTATGGTTTATATATTTCGTTTCTTTCCCGCGATACCCATCCCATTTATGCCCCATATATCTATACCACGAATATACCTGTCCTGCTTTGCATGTGTTACAATTGACATACGAGGGTCGCATGTGCAATTTGCAGACTATTACGCGGAAGTCAGCCAAGTTTAAAACCATTCAGGAAGTACTTAGTACAGAGATATCGACTCCCGTGTCAAGGCAAGAAGAACACAAGAAAGCAAGAAAGCAAGAAAGCAAGACAAGACAACATCAACGAAAACGATCTTGGCTACAAACGAACTGGAGAGGTAATCTTCCTCCACCTTTGCCTAATCTCGTTGTACTCGATAAACGTGGTTACCAAACCTTGTATGAGCCTCGACGTGCTTGTTGAAATTGAATTCGTTGCGGAATAGCCGCCCACAGCACGCATATAACGGGTGTCGAGCCAAGGAAAGGTGCATTTGCAGACCTCGCAGAGAGTTGACGGTGGCGTTGCAATATCCACACCGCAGTTCTCGAATCATCGATGCGGTGAACAGATGTCGGTTACAAAGAATCCCTTCGTATATCTACTGTCAGGACAAACAAAATAACATTAGCAGCACGAGGTTTACCTGCGTTGTTGATCCAGTCCAGTTCTGCCAACTGCACGTCTTGAGCAGGTTGTGGGTCGTACGGAGGCGGCGGCGGCGCAAAATTCTGGAGAATTGGTGCAGGTCGTTCAAAATCTTCAAGTGCTGGGACCTGCCGAATGACTCTCGGAGCTGCACGGCCAACTTGTGGTATAGCATGTTGACGCTGACGTTCTCGCTCTTCCAATAGCATGTCTTCATCCCAGAGAGAACATGCAGGATCGCTAGCGCACCTTCCCCGTTGCGTGTCCCAGAGCGCTGACGACGGTGTCCTCTACATCAGCCTGTTGCTTCCGCTGAACGCACAATTGAACTGGACGTACATCCGCACTTGAAACAGAACTCGGTTCTGCAACGGCAGGTGACGTGATTACATCCCATCGTCAGTTCCACAATATACTGTCAAAATTGTTAGCCAAAGTCTAGATATAAGAACCATTGTTTACCGCGCAATTTGGACATCTGCGCCAATTCTCAGCCTAAAAGTCAATGAGCCGCCTGAAGACACGGATATCAGAGCATACATATCACACTAACTTTTATGGCCTGGAGGGTGAGGAGGTCGTCGGGAGAGCGGTCTGCAATTGGAAGAGCCTTTCAAGATAGCATTGAGTAACGGTATGCCTTGATGATGCGCGAAAACACTTGCTTGATAATCTTCGCAAGACATATCTGGAGAGAATTGTGAAATTATTCGAGAAGTGGTGGTCCGAGATATACTTACTGTCATGCCAAAGAGACCGACAAGGCACACAGAGCAAACTATTGCAAGCAGGGCATTCTGCTTGATGGTCATCTGGGTCCTCATTTACTTCCACGCGGACTGAACATTTCGGATTAGGACAGTAGTAGTGTGGAATGGAGTCGAGGAGTCGCTGATAATGCTGAGCAGGAGCGTGAGACAACGGCATTCGATGAGATAGCTAAAACGTACCCATAGGTGGACCATTTCGTCTTCGAGAACTCTTTCAGCTACTGAGTCGGGTATTCCACCGGGCCAGTCAACAGCTTTGCACTCAGGGCATAGTATAGGGAAGACTGCAGCCTGCGAAGAGCCTTTTCCTTCACCATCGGGGTCCAGTTTGCTCTTTATATAGTGTTGAACACACGAAAGGCAATAGCCGTGCTTAGCAGGGCAAGCCAAACGCAAGCCAAATTGAACGCGGTCGGAGGAATTGGCTGACTGCGCAGCGGCAGATGGAGAGTATGTCGACTGAAATGGTTCCAAGCAAATTCCACATGTATGATAAGGAGATGCGGCGGGGCCTGCCTCCTTTTTATCTACATCACAAACTTGTTTGAGTACACTCAGTGAGCGCGCATCAGCAGGTTGGAAAGGGCTACCAGAATTAGCAAGTGCATGTTCTTGTGTTTCGAGACGTTCTTCATTGCTTGATGTTAGACCATTATCTTTGAGTTTACCTTTGCCTTTAGAGTTAGGATCGGATGCCTGGACGCTAAATCAGCACCACGGAAGATAGTATTGGTGTAAAGAGGGTAGGATGCATACGAAAATTCCATCCAGAACTTCCTTCTCTAAAACCCTGACATCGAGATTGCCGCGTCGAATTTCAGCGTGCATATATTGGATAAATTATATGAGAGCTCACCCATCGGCGTCTCTCATCGACAGGTCATCAATGTCTTTTGCGCCGCTGTCATGGGTATCTTGCAACTTCCTGGCGAATTCGGCATCCAGAAGAATTTTCTGCTCTGCGGCAGCAACTTGTTGAGCATAGTGATGTCCGGCCATGAAAATAGCATCATTATCCAGTTGTAATTGAGCTGCATAGGCAGCATCGCTGGAAACGCGGGCATCGTTCGCGATGAGCTGGAGCGCGTAGGCGAAGTCGTTGGCAGGTTCGTCGACTTGGAAAAAGCTGGATGCCGTGACAGCCGAAGACTGCTTCCCTTTGCCATTAGGACCTTGTAACGTCTCGGATAACTGTAGACCCTCTGCAAATTGTGCGGAGGCCACGTCCTTTAGTTCTTCTTCTAGGAGCTGCGTGATGAGAAGTTGAGTTTGGGCATCTACATCTTCATCCACGGACATCATGGTGGCGTAGCCGTGGACTAGTGTCTGACGTGGGGGCGTAGCAAACTGACGCTGTACGACGTGGTTGTAGTGGTGGAAGACAGGGCCTGAAGCCGCAGTTGATTTGATTCTTGATTATTCCACGGATCTTACCTCTTTAGCTTCGTGCGGGGAGAGCGGAGCCCTGACATCCCTGAGAAAATCCCAAGTAGGAGAATGTTCAGTCGATCTGGGCTTTTGTACCCTGGAGAGACGGCGAGTGAGGTAACCCTGGTCCTAACAACGAACAGCTGAACTTGTACGAGACGAAGGACAAACCACCTAGATTGCACAGTACGAAGGAGTCTAGTTCTGATAAATAAGATAGCAAAACAACACGAAAGCAACACTACAAGACATCTATTTCCACGCACCACGAAACCGAGAACCAGTCAAGCCAGCAGCACACATCCCTTTGAGATGATGTTCCTTCTGCTTGTTCCCTAATCCCGACGGACTCGGTGAACATGTTGACCAAACCTCGTACCGGCCCTGATGTGTCGGTTGTAATTGTCCTCGTTGCGGAATAGCCGTCCACAGCAGGCATACAGGGGGTGCCGAGCCACAGCAAGATGCATTTGCAGGCCGCGGAGAGAGTCGACGGGAAGGAAGCAATACTGGCAACGCAGCTGTCGAACATTCAACTTGGTGAACACATGTCGACCACAAAGAGCCCCTGAATATCCGTGTCGTCAGTACGGATGCTTCCAACGAGACGAGCACCGGGATACATACTCGTATTGATCCAGTCAAGGTCCGCCAGCTGCACGTTCTGCTCGGGTACGGGATTGTACGGCGGTGGAGGAGCGGGAGCCACCGCAACAACTCTTGGAGCAGCGATACCGCCGTCATGCAGACGCCGGCGCTCCTGCTGCTCTAACAGCATGTCTTCGTCCCAGAGATCGCATGCAGGATCGCTAGTGCATCGCTGGTTTTCTTTATCCCACATAGCTAGAAACGATGTTCTTTAGCCACTAGTCTCGCAGGGCGTGTGACTGACTCCGACATACATCCACATTTGAAGCAGAATTCTGCTTTGCAGCGGCAAGTGACGTGGTTGCAGCCCATTGACAACTCAATGATATACTGTCGGCATATGTGATTAGCTACAGTGTATTGATCCGAGCTATAGCAAGTCAATTACCGAACATTTGGGACACCTGCGCCAATTCTCAGCCTGTAAATTGATATGTAAGCTAGATACGAATGAACGCGAGAACACACTAAGTATACTTACCTTAATGGTCTGTAGTGTCAGGAGGTCGTCGGGAGACCGGTCTTCGATTGGAAGTTTCTGTCAAGAGTCGCGTTGAATTATAATACTCCTCACTAGCGTTAAGCTATTCACCTGATATTCTTCACAAGTCATTTCTGAAGTATGTCTCGTCAATAATGTCTCTCACAAATGGGTTAATTAAAACGCTTACCGTCATGCCATAGCGCACGACAGGGCACACATAGCAAACTATCACAGGCGGGACACTCAGCCTGAGGATCATCCTGATCCTCGTCTACTTCGACACGGACCGAACACTTGGGATTGGGACAGTAGTAGTGAGACATAGAATCGAGGAGGCGTTGGTCATGCTGAACGGCAGCGTAAGATGGCGGGGTCACAGTGAGGACTAGGCTGTAGACCCAGATAACAACGCACCCAAAGATCCACCATTTTATCCTCGAGGACTCTCTCTGCTACGGGGTCTTGTATCCCATTGGGCCAGTCGGCAAGTCTGCATTCAGGGCAAGGTATCGGGAAGACAATGGCATCAGCGGAGGCGGACCTATCATCATTCGGATCCAGCTTGCTCCTTATATACGATTGCATGCATGAGATGCAATATCCGTGCTCCCCAGGGCAAGGCAGACGCAGGCCAAATTGTACGCGGTTGGAGGAATTGGCCGACCGTGTTGCAGCCGAAGGTGTATGTGTCGGCTGGAACGGCTCTAAACATATTCCACAGATCTCATACGGAGAAGATGCGGAATCTTGACTGTCGCCTGTGTAGAATGAAAAGTCGTTAGATCGGTTAGGATGTGCCTCGGCGCGTGATGATGGATTTTGAATTACTTGTATGACCATGCGAGTCAGACATTTGCTCGTAGCTCGGAGCTTTCCCTTTATCTTTCCCTTTGCCTTTAGAATTAGGGTCGGAAGCCTACGCGAGGTGAGCAACGCGAGCATATACCCACCAATTTTGGACGCCTACAAAGATTTTATCCATGACATCCTTCTCCAGCACTCTGCCATCAATGAAGGATATCAGCAGGCGAAGAGCAAAAACCTCAGCATAGCAGCGCACCCATCAGCGTCTTTCATCGACTCATCATCGAGGTCCTTCGCCCCACTATCATGCGTGTCTTGCAATTTCCTCGCAAACTCGGCGTCCAAAAGGATCTTCTTCTCCGCAGCTGCCACCTGCTGGGCGTACTGATGCCCCCGCCATGAAGCTGGCATCATTGTCCAACTGCATCTTGGCAGCATAGACCGCGTCGCTCGAAACGCGAGTGTCATCCGCAATAATTTGAAGCGCGTACGCGAAGTCGTCCATTTCGACATCTTTGACGGTGTCATTGGCAGGCGCCGGGGACGCTTCCTTCTGTTTCCCTCTGCCATCGGGCTTCTGCAGTGCCTCGGAAAGTTGCAGGCGCTCCGCGAAACGCGCAGATGTCATGTCCTTCATCTCCTCTTCGAGAAGCTGCGCGATGAGAGCTTGAGACAGCGCGTCTGCGCTAGCGCCGTCATCCATGGACATCATTTGAGCCTAATTGAGGTAGGAGAGAAGTTAGTAGCTTGACGGAATGAATGGTCAGTCTGGAGGGGACTTGAAGTAGTAATACCGTTGCGACAAAGGAGGCCCCACATAAGTGGCTGGCTATAATCTCACGCGTAGTAGAGTACAACTTCAGCGCTTGATCATGAACTGCACTGGACATGACTGAACATTCTTCGTTGCGAATTCGTGAACATTATATTATGTCAAAGCACAAACTAATAGACAAGGACTGCCCGAAGAAAATACTACGCTACATCAGCATTATGGTCATGAATTGTCCCCAACCAGCGGCTAATACGAGCCTGCCAACCCAATTATGTAAAGCCGAACGAAGGGAATTCGCTCCAGAACAAAGGAGTACGGCATATGTCTACGGTCCCAAGAATCATCCAATGCAGGCAATGTTCTGTTCGGCGAGGGGTCATGATGCGGGGGCGGGAGCAGCCGGGGACGTCGACGGGGCACCCTGAGGCTTCCACCCCACAGGCTCCTGATAGTGGGCCTCCGGCACGTAAACTGTGTCGTAGGAGTCATACGAGGCTGCTGACTCCCTGCTGTATTTCCCTCCATCGCTCTGCAGTTTCGTAAAGGGAATTTCGTCGTCATGGAGGTTCTGGACCTGGTTGTACTGGGCTTTGCGCGTCTGTCGCCGCTTCCACCATAACCTACAAGGTAACGTCAGTCTCCAATCAGTAGAATAATTCAAACAGCGCCACGCACAAGAAGCCAATCAGTCCACCAATGATGAACGCAACACCGAGGAAGCCCAAAGCAATAGGCAACTTCCTCTGGTTCAAGAAGCCTTCGATCTTCGAAACACCCTGTGGGTCAGGATCCTTGAAAGCAAGCTGGCGGTTGGTGAGCACGCTCTTGGAGGGCTCGTGGAGGGGATCGTAGCAATATTGCTGGAAACACGATGTGCAGACATCCGAACGGTTGACCACAGGATTCGACCTGAGTCGGGCGCGGTCTATCGCAGCGCACTGCATGCACTTGCCGAAGCTGGAGTCAGGCGAGTTCGAATTTGGCGTAAAGCCGCCGATGGTGTTGCCATGCACTTGGTCCAGGAACAGCTCTGTGTGTTTTGGGGTATAGTCGAGTTTGAAAGTGCCAGTGCTACAAATAGAAAGAAGATCTTTAGTCCTGTATATGGAAGTTGACAAAGCCTTCCTTACTTCGACACTGGATCGTCGCCGTTCAGTGGCGGCGAATTGGGGAGATAAATTACTAGAGGGTATTCAGGTGGGGATTGCGTGGGATCACATCCGAAAAACGTCGGGCGGCGTTAACGCCGGTGGAGACGAACCCAGCCGACGAGCCGGGTATAGGTGGGAATTGTTGGTGAGATGATTGTAGGAGGTTCTTCAGACGGGCTTGAGTAAACAAGGGTGATGTGCCACTAGAGCAGAAGAGTTTCGGTAAAGATGTGAAAGGAGAGAAAAACAGGAGGTTCTTACTTTGGCCAAGCGTTACTAGGATCATCTGCACTTGCGTCGACTGCGACTACAACATCGAGTCCTCTGGCTTTCACAAACATAGGGCCAAGCGGAACATTCTCTCCGTTCGATGATCCGTCAATGAGATTAATCCAGGACGAGTTGGAATCCTCGAAGGCGCCTGGCTTGATACCTTGGAAGGGCTAGAGCGGTGCTTCGTTAGGAAACCGGATACTGCAAGAATGGAAGACCTTACGCTAGGCCAGTTAGCGACATCATCCGCACGCGTGCGGACGTCCTGCAACTGTCGCCGCAACATCTGCAGAAGAGCACTGGAGTCGTTGTCATCCATGCCTTCGATCTTGTCGTCTGCGAAATCAAGGATTTGCTGGAATGAAATTTAGGGCCAGTCTACCACCGACGACAAGAAATTACTCACATTGAACAGGCTTGCACTGGTTCCCATCATGAATGACGCTTGGTCAAAGCCGGTGACGCATGCGGTGTTGTTGGCAGGCTGTCCATTGTTCAGCTTCGTACCAACATAACTGATGTTCATCATGGAAGACAGGTTAGGATCCCAGGAACCAAATTCCATCGGGGTGATCTATTCTGGGTCAGTACGTGAAGAGCGAGCATAAGAGTGATGCATACCTCGTAGACGACCGGCTCCGGGGGAAGTGCGTCAGTCGAGTTCGATCCCACAGGCCTGGAATCGGCCATGACAATCGGGAAAGGTTCGGCATGCTGCAGCCATGGAGGTGTCTCGGGGATCTTTGACCACAGCTGACCAGCTCCGTGAGCAGTGTCATTGGTGAAGAAATTGTCCCGAGTGGTTTGGTTCAGGAAATGGTAAGAAACCATCCGTCCCCACGGATCTGTCAAACTTGTATCGCTAAAACGGGGCTCAGGATATACTATCATGGATAAGATCAGAATGCTGGTACTCACATGCCCTGATGCGCTTTCGCTATGACACTCCATATGATACTGCCGAACCAATGCTGGTTTTGGTCGTCAAAGAGATTCGTACCACCGGGCGTAGCCAGCGCGAGGTCAAGGAGCCACCCAGATAGGTCGCCGTTCCCATAGACCATATCCTTAACGGTAGGCCAGTCATTAAAATATAGCGAACCAGTGAGCCACGATCCTCCTGTTTCGGCGACATGAGAAAACTGTTCCAAATGAGAGAAAATACAACGCACCAGACAGGCCAGAGAGGTACGACGCGACTTGCAGCATCCCACCCGTCCCCGCAGCCTTCGCCGACTCATTACGCGCGTCCAATCCCGAAAGCACGCCTGCGCCATACTGCGCCGCACGATAGCCGCCCCCGGAAATCGCGATGCCAATCTTCGTCAAGTTGCTTGGAAACTTGGACAGGTCGTACCCAATGCCTGAGCCATCGCCAATCCAGTTTTTCCACTCGTTGGGAATGATTTGCGTGAGCCGCGTGTTTACGTACGCCTCCTCGCGCGGATGTAGCGTCTGATTGGCTGGTGTGAAGACGCGTAAGAGCGGGTTTTCTGTGGCTTCAGGGCATTGCTGGTTCGTCGCGGGAGCATAGTCGGTTGGCGAGCCCTGGTCTCCCGCGGCGAACACGCCCGGGAGCAGGGCAAGGAGGGATAAGGGCAAGTAGAACATAAGACGCACCCTGGCATGGCAGCGCGTGGGTATTTGTACGGATTGCCTGTAACGCGACCTATCAATTGATGTCCGCGATGCCCATGCACGATCTTGTTCGGGAAAGGCAAGGCTGTCCACCCATTCTGCTGAGCGATGAACTTCGCTGAATCCTCAAGTTACCGAACAATAAGGACGGCAGGCGCCCACGCGGCGCCTAAAGCGGGCAAAGCAGCACCGATCCCTTACCAGAGGCGATGAGAACCTAATATAAGACCTTAGTCGCGCGCAAGTCTGTCATCACCCAATATCATTTTACAATCGGTCCGAAGTGCTACATAACAAAGACAATTACTGAGGCTTCATCCGAAACATGCACACCACGCGAGAGATACAAAGCAAACCATTACGAGTCGTCAAAGCCTCCCTCGAAGAGATAGTTCGCTGCGAGCTCCTCGTTCTTGTCGCAGGCGAAGTATGCCTCAACGACGGCTTGCCGCGGGAAACCGAGCGCCTCGAGCTAAACGCCCAGATCAGACACGCCTAATCTGCCTGATAAGGAAACACCCTTACCCTTTCGATCGCTGCCTGCTCCTCGGGTGTCACGTTGATGACTTGGGTACCCGGTGGCAGTTCGCCTTCGTCAAATTCACCGCCTTCGCCACCCCCCAATATCTGGAAGAGCGCCTCGGGGTTAGAGGCGATCAGCTGTGCCAGCTGAGGATTGGCCCCCGCCAACTGCTGGATAAGTGGCTGGATCAACGCCGGGTTCTGCTGAACGAGCTCGCGCAATTGTGCAATTTGCGGATTATCCCGCAGCGCAGACATGTCGAGACCAGCTGCACCTGCACCTGCGCCGGCACCTACAGGCGCACCTCCCCCGACATGCTGGTGTTGTTGCTGTTGCTGCTGTGCCAACTGTCATGACTGTCAGTGACTTTACCACGCGAGACCCGACTACGACGTACCTGGAAGAGGTTCTGAGGAGCAGTAGGCTGAGCGGCAGGCTGCTGGGGAGCGGCGGCAGGAGCAGGGGCGGCGGCAGCGGCGGCGGCGGCCGGGGCTGCAGGGGCTGCTGCTGCTGCTGCTGCTGTCTGTCCGGCAGCTGCTGCTGCTGCTGTCTGTCCGGCAGCTGCAGCTTGTGGGCCAGCAGCTTCAGCCTCTAGGTGCGCCGGGATGCCCTAGAAGCGAGTGATGAAATTAAGCCAGGCATATCTAACTTTGGCATCAGATTGCTTACATTCATCAGATACTCAACAGCACGATCCGGGTTGTTGTAACTTGCTCTCAGCGCACGAAGCACCTGCTCCCTGGGGAAACCCATCTCGACCATATTCGAAATTGTAGACTGCAAGGCATCGCCGGTCAGGAAAGAGCTCATGTCGCCGAATGGGCTGGCAGGGGTGGCGGCAGTGGCAGCGGCAGGTGAAGGCGCAGGCGCCGATGAAGCCGGGGCCGGTGTAGTGCTCGCGGGGGTGGGGGCGCAGCAGGCTCCGCCGCCGCCGGTGCACTGGGAGCGGGTGTGCTTGTACTTGTACTAGCAGCAGCCGGGGTTGGTTTGGGCTAAGGGCATAGATTTTAGATTCACAAAAATATATTGTAAGAAAAGCTCACCTTTGACACCATGAGCACCAAGAAGTCCTTCTCCTTGATCTGACATGACTCTATTGTCTTGTCGTCCGCAAGAACCTTGCCTGTAATGCTTTTGTTGAGCGAAGGTCAAAAGACGAACAAGAACGGTGGTCACCTGAGAAAATAATTTTCTGGTTCTCTACGGGATGGCCCTGGAGCTCGTGGATCTTGTTCTTCAGATCGCCGACATTCTCTGAGCCCTCGATATCAACCTGTATGCTCAGATTAGAAGAGAACGGTGGGTCTGAGAGACATGAGCATACCTGGAACACCTTCTGCTGCAGCGTCTTTACGGTGACTTTCACCATGATGATGGCTGCAGGACAACAAGTTGTGTCAGAAGGCTTGTAGGAAAGACCGAGAGCCACGATGGCTTACCGATGGGAGTGGTGAAGGAACCAAGGGGCACTGACGCGTTCAGTCGATATAGAAAGATCGCTTACGTAATGGCTACGCCCTCCCCACCGTGGCGCCTGCTGCGAGGTGCACTCATCCTCTCAGTTACCGCCAGCAGCCGCCCAGGTGAGTGCACTCTCTGCACCTCCAACATCCACCTCTCATGAAAACCTCCAGCTGGCATGGACTCTGAATCTGGGGACGATTATCTGCGTCGCATCGCATCCTTCATCAGGACGAATGAAGCACGTCTGGCAGAAGCAGGTTTCACGCGCCGGCGTCGTGTCAAGCAGCCCTCCGACACTGGTGTTGCCTCAAATCTTTTCTCGTGGTTTGGCACTGAGAACGCAACCAATGCATCAGCGACTCGTCCGAAACCTCTCACCTTCACCATCGACACCCACCGTCTGTTCTACATCCTGATGCGTCTTGAAGCTCTCGGGTTTGATGTTGGTTCGCTGGACGTCAAGGTGGACAGCCCGTCACGACCCATGAACTACATCGACTTGTTCCCAAATGCTGACAAGTCAGAAACTATGTCACTATCATCTATCCGGACCTCGCTTTCCGCTGTCTCCCGACTGTCCCTCGGCGGCCCATGGTGGGGTCGCCCGGAACAGGCGAGCATCGATGAGGAGCTCAAGTACATATTCAGCAGCTTCACCAAGATCCCATCACTCTGTCTGCAAGCTCCTGGGCCGAAGAAGATCTCAGAGTTGGCGAACGATCCGCCAAACGAGAATGCCATTCCCCTTGACGCGTTCAAGAACTTGCAGACCCTGGAGTGCTCGGATGTTGATCCGAGGGCAATATTAGGCTGGGACCGGCTCTCGGATGGCCTGTTCAGCTTGACGATCAAGCGGAGTGGTGTGGACGACGTGTCGGACATATTCATAGGCGCCGTTTTGGACGACCAAGCCCGACGGGTGGGAGATGCTGCTTCACGTAGGAACAGGAACATCCGTACGGTGTCGAGACAATCGTCGTTTCACAGCTCTCAGATTCCCGAGTCAATAACTGAAGAGGCAGAGGATCTCACGCCTACGGAGCAGGACTTTTCGCCATCGCCCTCGGATGCCACTGGCTCTCAGCTGCCTCCTTCGAAGTGGGCATCCCTTAGGCATCTCTCGCTATCGGATAATTCATTAACATTCCTCCCCACCACCCCACTCTCTTCCTTCATATCACTCACTTTCCTCGACCTCTCCTCAAATCTGTTGGTCTCTGTCCCACCAGGGCTGTCCGCGTTGTACAGTCTCACCTCTCTCAACCTGTCTGACAACATGATAGATTCCGTGATGGGAATCTACAAGCAACTGGGGCAGGTTCTAGCTCTGAATATCTCTCGTAATCGCCTTGAGTCCATCTGTGGCCTAGAGCGACTCATGGGCTTGGAACGTGTCGACGTCAGGCACAACCTGCTCGAAGAGTGCTCCGAAATTGGGAGACTGTCCACCCTACCGAATATCTCCGAGGTTTGGGTAGACGGTAATCCATTCGTGGAGTTCGAGGAGGGCTATCGCATCAAATGCTTCGACTTCTTCTGGAAGGAGGGCAAGTCCATTCTCCTCGATGGCACACCAGCGGGCTTCTATGAGAAGAGGAACCTCACGACGTCTCCGCCGGAGCAGATGACGTCCAGCCGTCCCGTGTCCAAGGTCTACTCTCCCCCAACCGTTGCTGTTGGGGCAGCAGCAATTCCTCTTCCTCCTTCGAATGGCGCAAGTTCATCGAACAGCCCTCACCTTTCTCCAACATCGTCACAGCATGCCTCACCTTTCTTAGTAGCATCAGGAGCAGGAAAGGCTCGGAGGAAGAAGAACAAACGGATAGTGGATCTTAATGCTGAAGGAGGCCAGAGCAGTAATGGCGCACCGCGAGATACCTCTCCCACCAAAGCTTCCGTTTCTGCAGAGCGGCAGGCAACGGCATCCGTTGTTGCCAGTGGCTCACAAACGGCACAAGTCGATGCTGACATCCCGCCAACCCCGCGCCCACAGCCTGCTTTCACAGACTCGGCCGGAATTAAGAAAGACAGACATCGACGATCCCAATCCGAATTCGGCTACGAGTCTGTGGAGCAGCCTTCGTACTCGGCCACGAGGTCGTCCATTGACAGTGGCACGAAGTTGAGGGCGGCCGTGCGGCGGTCACGAGCCATGGCGTCCGTGTTCGAGGCCCCGGGACCGAATGACTCCATCGCGGAGGAGTTCAAGGAGGCAGATGCGTTCCGTGCGCGCATCGAGGCACTGCGGTCGGACATGGGTGAGGGGTGGCTGAAGGTATTCAGCCAGAGTCAGCTGGGCCGCGCGGACGTACCTTCTGGGTAGCACGCGCGTGTATATGTATGGTGTGTCTATCTTGTTCCTCTTCTCCAGCGGACGCTTTGATATTTGGTTGGGTTCCTCGTCATCAGTTTCTGTACCACTTTCTATACCCTTCTATTATGTCTTCATCTGTGTCTTGCATATCTCATGTATAATGTTAATTGGTTAGATTTATTTTATAGCAACCCATCGTAATGATGCATAATGGATGACTTGCCACAGCATAAAAAATATGATAATCTATGTTATCGCGATACGCGAGTTCATTTACGATTTTGAAATAAAAATTATATTCCGGATTTATGGCGCTGCATAAACCACAACGACATTGAGATTAATTTATTGCAGCATCGAGAAGGGCATGAATTTACGCTCAGGTGTGACAATCATACCAGGTCGTAGTCATCAGAAAGCTTCGGGAGAGACTTGGACACGGGAGGCAGCGTTTGCGCAAACTGATGAGTTTCGTTTGGTAGGCGCCGGCATCACCGACGGCATCGGGCTTAGCATCTATAAGGGGGGTTAAAATATGTTTGAATTTGCAATAGTTATCCTTAAATTAAGAGCAGCTCGGCTAAGGTGTCCAAAACATAGATTATCATGTTTTTTATTCTGTGGCAAGTCATCCACTATCAGAAATTCAGAATGTGAGAAGAGAGGGTTCCGAAGCGTATGCATGAGCGCCAGCCGCGGGCGACCCGGAACGTCGAGTCCGAGGAGCGGTACCGGTGACACGTGTATAATTTCAAATTCCGACTACAGCGCCTCCGAGTCCGAGTCTCCGTCCGACAGTCCGACTAGCAGAGTCGCTTCAGCTCAACCACTCACAAACCCTCTTTGCCAACAAGATTCCCCTTCCGTCTACCTTGGCATCGTAGGCGATGTCAATTACTCTCCGCGACGGGCTACAGCCTTCAATGTCTGATAACCTTGGGCTTCTGAAACGTGTGTGGCTAGCTTCTCTCGACCGACCGTGTTAGCTCCATTTACATAGCGTCTACAATCCAGAGGAGTACCATTGCCATGAGCAGCAACGCTGCTCATATAAGTAGGCTTCGTACGGGCATCTTATGCTTGGATCCGGTCAACCTGGATCTTGTCTAAGAGCACATGCACACACGCACACCGGCCGATGCCCGATGTCGAAGAATCCGCAGACCCCACTCCCCACACCGATAACATGTAAAGCGACTTCATGAGCATATCGCTGCCAGGTGCCGAATACCCGCGACCAGAGTATCACTGATAGCAAAGTCCAATCGAGCAAAGCCTTCGATTCGGCGATCGCAGTGGATGGTACTATCGACTTCGGCGTACGCTGTCCTACTAGTTCTCGACCCCCCACCCCGACTTATCGACTCTGCCTAGCCCACAACGACCCAGTTATACTTAAGTCGCTGCGAAATTACAAGACATCAAGCGTCAAGTTCACCTCATCTATCATGTCGAGCACTCCGGAGACCCACGACGTTCTTATTGTCGGCGCTGGTGCGTTTGGTCTTGTTCGCGAGATGTCTCCTTTCTGACTGGCATGATATACGACTACCAGGCCCTGCTGGCCTTATGTCGGCCACCACTCTCGCCAGGATGGGCATCCGTCCTCTCGTCATCGACGCAGATGAGTATGCAGGCCATCAGTACGGAAGGTCCGACGCTTTTCACAGCAGGTGAGACGCCCTCACACCCTTTTGCTGATGGCGAAACTGATGTTACATGACCTATAGGGCCATGGAAGTCATGGAGGTAAGCCTTTCTAACGTTCAACATTCGGCCTGAGTTCATCAGCATTCCAGAGCTTGGGCATGCCAATGGAGCAGCTGAAGCACGCAGGGCGTAAGCTTTACGGTCGCACCTTCTGGGAGATCTCTGGCGGTCGTGGAAAGCGCACAGCATACGCTCGCTTCTACCCCGAGTTCCTGGACTTCGACGAGGATTACGCGCTCTGCGTGCGACAGGGCCTGATTGAGCAGGTGATGATCCACGACGTCGAAGGCCACTACGACGGCTTCGACGTGCAGTGGAAGTGGAAGTTCGTTACCATGGAGCTGCCGAAGGAGGATGACGCGACGGGACTTAGCAAGGTTGTGCTCCAGCATAGCGATTCAGGGGAAGAGCGCATCGTCTTTGCTAAGTACGTCCTGGCATGTGATGGCGCGCGATCGGCGGTCCGGCGCTGGGCAGCACCCTTCGATGTTAAACTCGATGGGAAGGCTCTTCCGTTCACTTGGTGTGTTCTGGATGCCGTCGGTCTGAAGAGCGACTTCCCTGACTTGGAGCGCCTTTCGTAAGTGGCTTTTCTATCTTTTCTAATCCTTCGATGATTCTTACATGAGCCGGCTACTTCAGTGTTATACGGTCGGAGAAGGGGATCGTGTTGATCATCCCACGAGAGCCAATCAATGGGAAGCCAGCGGCTCGGTTTGACATTCAGTTGGAGAAGTCCAGGCATGAAGCGACTGAAGAAGAAGCGACGAAGACGATCAAGGCGATCTTCGAACCATTCAAGTTGGAATGGGACGAAGTCAACTGGTGGTCCTCCTATGACGGTGAGGCTTACGTTGTCTTTCAAGTTCTCATTCGCTCATAGTACTATCCTACAGTTGGCCAGCGAATCATCAACAAGTATGACGTCGCTAACAAAGTGTTCTTCCTCGGAGATGTCTGCCATACCCACAGTCCTCGAGGTATGTCCCACATCATCGTTGTTCAGTCTCTCAGTCTGAATGTTGTATCTATTCAGCTGGTTTGGGTCTGAACACGGCTGTGCTGGAAGCCCACAATCTCGGCTGGAAGCTTGGCCTGGTTCTCCAAGGCCGTTCGACGCCGGATATCCTGAAGACCTACGCGTCTGAGCGCCACAACGTCGCGAAGTACCTGATCGACATGGACCGCAAGCTCGTTGAGTTATACGCTGGCCTCGAGAGGCAGACGTTGGAGAACTTCTCTTCCGATGAGGCTGGAGCTTGGCTGGAACGACTCCGTCTCTTCCAGGCGGCCAACTACGCGGTATGTGCCACACGCTTGTTTGATGACTTCGATATTGACGAGCCCGACGTTCAGTATCAAGCTGGTGCATCTATTGTTTACGAACCGAGTTCCGTCATCCGTACCTCTTCCGGTAAGGTCGACGAATTGACCATCGGTCAACCGGGTGTACCCGTCGGGTCTCGCACTCGTCCTGCGAAGGTCACTCGCCTCTCGGACAGCATCCCCGTCGCTATCCAGCCTCGCTTCGATGGCAAGTTCACGATCTACGTCCTTGTGGGTGACCTTGCGAAGCCTGGTGCACTCGATACTCTTGTCGATCTAGACGAGTATGTCCGCTCCACTGGTGGCTCTGTCTTTAAGCGTTACGGCGCGGAGGTCTCGTCTGCCACGTTGCCCATCTCGAAGCGCATGCCCAAGTCACGCATCCCTGACACGACCCCCGACTCTACCCTTACCAATGGCACTGCCAACGGTCACACGAACGGAGTCAACGGCACCCACAAGCCCAAGAAGACTGCCATCCCTCCTGGACGTCAGCTCTACACCTACCAGTACGACGACATCCCGCAGATCACCGACGAGCACATCGCCCCCGCACACACGCTCTTCAGGACTTCAGTGGTGACCACCACGCCGTCCTCGAACAAGGTCATTCTCGACGACGTGATGGACCGCGTCTACCCTCGCGCTGGCTCGCCGGGCGCCGAGAACAAGTCGCGTCTGTTCCATCCCGCGCACTTCTTCTGCGACGACATCGCGCTCATGTCTCCCTACCGTCACTCCGCCCCCGAGGCGGGCTCTATCTTCGAGAACCAGCTGTACGGGAAGTGGGCTGTGGACAAGGACGTCGGGGCGATCATCGTCGCGCGGCCTGATGGACACGTGGGCTTGAGGACGGAGGGCTTTGGGCGTAAGGCGTGGTCTGAGTTGGAGAAGTACTTCGAGGGGTTTTTGGTTTGAATTTGCAGGGCGTTCTGTGTATGCATTAGATTTAATTAAATTGTACTTGTACGATAGGCTTCGGCGAGCATTTTTACGACCAGGGGAATATATTTTTTTGCTTTTGTAATGCCGGTGTTGTCAGCAGTTGCCCTAACCCTGCCATGAGTTTACAATGTTTTCTTCACGCCTTCAGTTCCCGACGTCTGACCGCCGACGACACAATTTACTATGAATCTCTCAGTTACCAACACTCATGCACCATGCGTGGCCGTTCATGTGCATCATATGTTCTTCTTGACCGATGTCTTCTGGATTCTGTTCTGATACCTGTCGCAGTGAAACGACGTTTTCTCAAATTTAACGATGCATTTGATAGGCACAAGAACTACCAGTATTCCATTATGATTGAACTTGCGCAATCCTTCGTGGCAGTTCGGCATATCCTGGCATATCTTGAGGCCTGAGGCCTGAGGCTAGACGCCAGGCCTTCAGGACTTGCTACTGACATCCGAGCAGTCCGGACTCGAACAGATCGACGTGAAGATCTGACCCTCAGGTCCGTCGGATTCTGACTTTTGCGCCATCGTTCGCGGACTCACCACCGCCAATTCCGCAACCCCCTGAATAGCTCGGAGGACGCCCCGCCGGCGTGCTGGTCTGGTCGATCGGGGCCAAGGTGGGGATCAGCAGACCCACTCGTCGTCCCGGATCCCCGCAGCGCAAAAGTCAATTGCTAGAACTCTGTCATCGAACAAGGTCACCTCCTTCGCGCATCTTGGCGAACGCCGAGCGGACTCGAGTGCGTCGGCTTCTGGCACTGCAGCGCCGCCTGCGATGCCTTTGCAACAACGCCGCTGGCAAGGTGGATGTATCGTCCGATCCTTGCTCCTGATCCACCGTGTGGCACCTAGATCAAGTGGATATGGAGTTGCAGGACGCGTAGTTCGGCA
This sequence comes from Dentipellis fragilis, assembly GCA_004679275.1. Classification (NCBI taxonomy): domain Eukaryota; kingdom Fungi; phylum Basidiomycota; class Agaricomycetes; order Russulales; family Hericiaceae; genus Dentipellis; species Dentipellis fragilis. The sequence goes on from SEOQ01000010.1 coordinate 35,249, forward strand.
ATGGTCGTGGCGGTAGCAGCACTGAGCAAAGTCCATCTCGGAGGTCGGTATATAAAGCATTATATCCGACCGTATCAGCCCAGCCCACCTTCTATCCCTCCAACTTCCAACCTGTATCTTCGACACATCTTCTCTAGGTCTCTTCACATCATGTCGTCCGCCCTCCCCCTCTCTGGCAAGGTCGCCATCGTCACCGGCTCCTCGCGCTCGATTGGTGCCTCTGTCGCACGCAAGCTCGGCTCGGACGGCGCGAAGGTGGTCGTCAACTACCTCAGCGATGCCAACGCCGCTGCGGAGGTCGTCAGCGCAATCAAGGCTGAAGGCAAGGGCGATGCTGTTGCAATTCAGGCGGACGTGTCCACTATTGCGGGCGGCCAGCAGCTGCTCGACGCAACGCTGAAGGCATATGGCCAGCTCGACATTCTCGCTCTTAACGCGGGGATCATGGGCAGCAGGGTGTTGGCGGATGTGGATGAGGAGTTCTTTGATGCGCACATCAACATCAATGTCAAGGGTCCTCTCTTTCTTGTGAAGGCAGCTGCGCCTTCCATCCCTGCAGGTAAGCACCCAGTCGCGCGATCCCCTCAACATATATCTGACGGCAATTATTATCCCAGGCGGCCGTATCATCTTCTTCTCCTCGACGCTCTGCCGCGCCTCCACCGTCCTCCCCAACGCGCTCACCTATGTCGCATCGAAAGCCGCGGTCGAGCAGTTCTCCCGCGTGCTCGCGAAGGACCTCGGCGCGCGCGGCGTCACCGTCAACACGGTCGCCCCCGGCCCGACGGACACGCCTCTGTTCCGCGCGGGCAAGTCGGAGCAGGTCATCCAGTTCATCGCGAACTTGAACCCGTCCAAGCGTCTCGGCCAGCCAGACGAGATCAGCCCTGTCGTCTCTTTCCTTGCGTCGCCTGGCGCTTCCTGGGTCAATGGTCAGGTTATCGGTGTCAACGGGGTAAGTTCACTCATTACATGCGTTTCGGAAGCGATATTGAGGGCTTACGTTCATGACGTAGGGTTTCGTCGTTTAAGCATCCTTCTGCGCAGCTTCCCTCCATCCCTAGTCGATTGTAGTCTCCCCAAGAAGTTATCTACCTCAAGCGTTAGATGTTGTACACATGTATTTATATCTGTGCTGCTGGAACAAAATGCGAAGAGTGTCATTGGTTTCCGTGAAGTCCATCCTCTGCCACATCAGTCGTGCGTTCCGTACGAGATCCTATCCACTCTGGATCCAGAAAGTACTGCTGCCGCTTCTCCCAGTGTGTTACAAACTCTCAAACCCTCCCGGCCAATACACAGCTCCGCCCTTATTCTCCTTATACCACTCCGCCATTATGCGCCAACAGCACCCTCACCCTCGGATTGCCCTGGTACAGCGCGCGGATGCGCGCAATGTGCGCCTCCGCCGCCGGAATGTCTGCATGCGCCGCCATCACCCTGCCCGTCGCGGCGTCGCGCACCTGCGGGATGTCCGCCTCGCCCGTCACGAGGCGCCAGTCGTGCGCCGAGTCGCCCGCGAGGTACACCCAGCCGCCGTCCGCGGACGTGCGCGCGAGCACGTTCAGGTGCCCCGGCATGTGACCGGGCGCGTCGACGACGTACAAGCTGCCGTCGCCGAAGAAGTCGAGCGCGCGGGGGAACGGGCCGACGGGCGCCCACTGCCCCTGCCCCTGCCCCTGCGCCTCCGGGCCTGCGTTGTCCTGCGGATCGAGGTACGTCATGCGCTCCTCGGGGAGGAACCCGCTCGCAAAGAGCGAGTGCGGGTCGTGCGGGAAGCCCTGGGCGAGGATGGGCTGCGCGGCCTTGCCGACGAGGAAGCGTGCGCGGCGGAAGGGCGCGGCGTCGCCGATGTGGTCCCAGTGGACGTGCGAGAGGCAGACGTGCGTGACGGCGTCCGCGGGGAGCCCACCCTTCTCGAGCGACTCGCGCACGTCCTGCCCGATCGCGACCGGCTGGAAGAGCGTCTCGATGCGGTTGACGACGGCGGGCGGGTAGTGCTCGTAGTCCTTGCGCATGCCGAGGTCGAAGACCAGCGATGCGTTGGAGGCGGAGTGTCGGAGGAGGAAGGAGAGCGAGGGCGCGGCGAGCTTGGCCTTCGCGGCGGGTGAGGGGATGAATATGCCCACGGGGAGCGAGAGCTCGCCGGCCTCGACAGCTGACACGTTCCAAAATGGCTGGTTTGGTGTGGGTGGTGGGAGTGCAGACGACATGTTCTGAATCTCTGGGATGCTTTGCGGAGTGCGAAGCTATGGTATATATACGTGCGGGGTCGCATGAACCATGGCTGCTCAGTGCTCACGCTCACATGAAGGTGGAATAGGCAGTCTAGCTACACGGTGTTGATGGGAACTGTGTGTCATGCCTAGGAGTGTCTCGTGAGTGGCTCCACAGACACATTAGAGATACCTGCGGTAAAAGTGCCTGCAGAGGGCGTCCATGTCGCCGGTCTGTGTCGGACGTTGAAGGAAGAATGGGGAGCAAAGCCGACGAAGCGCCGGCACTGAGCCATGCGCTATCGCGAATCGCAGAGGCTTCTGCGGCCTTCACGGCGTACTCCTCCCAAATGACGTAGAACACGTCTGTCAACCGCCGATAAAGTTCGGCAGAAGTGTTGATCGCTGGCCCCGAAGGCTGGAGAGCGCTCACCAGTCTACCTTTTCTTCTCAGAAATTATCTACAAAACTGAAACTTTCAGTTACAGACGGTATGCAAGTCTATGTATGTGATGCGGGTCGTGATTACATGCCAGATGGGTAATATATACCGTGGTCGTGTTGCAGTATGCAGAATTGAACGTGCCCCTTCGGAACGTGAACAGTCATGAACGTGTCGCTTCTATGTGCCATGCTCATCATCGGATCCACCTCAAACCCGAGCGAGGAGTCTCCTGTCACAGCTGAGACGTGCGGCGATGAGGAACGCCGACCCAGCTAGGCAAAGTATTCCCTGACAAATAAGCGCGTCAGCGCCAATGGCCATGCAGAACGGACAAGGAGAACCTACAGTATAGAGGATGAGATGTTGGAAATGCTCCCTCGACTCGGTGCGGATGAAAACACCACCGATGGGCGTCCCGGCCAGTGCGCCGAACGACAGGGTAGCAAAGAGCATGCCTATGCGACCGCCTATTCGGTCCAGAGGCGATATCTGCGTGACGCATGCCTGTAACGTGCGGAGCGCTGTTAGAAAATATACGAAGATGGGCGTCCATTATACTGCGTACCGGCATGAGAGTGAAGAAAGGCCCAGAGACGAAGCCGTAGACAGCTGCGAAAGCAATGACACCCGATTCACTTGTTGTTGTATACCACAGCGCTAGATTGAAAATGGCGCAGAGAGCCACCGAGACGCTGATGACATTAAACCTGTACAAGATAGTTCTGATATGAGAAATGAATCGAGCATATGTTTGAACGAGCCAAACCTTCCGACTTTGTCTGCGAGGATGGCAGGCAAAGTGCGACCAACCATTGAAGTGGCATTCATGATCGGAAGGAGATACGGCGTGACATTGCTCTCGCCATGCAAGACAGTGCCATAAATCGTAATGTAGAAGAAGGGATTGAAGACCGCGATGATATTGAGCCATGCCCCGATGGCGAAAAGTACATATCGCCGATCGCGGAAAGCGCTGAAGTCCAGGATACGGAGCAAGGGCGGAAGGGGTTTAGGAGGGCGGCGGGACTTGATGGTGAACGTGGCAATGATGTAGCACCCGAGGATGATAAAGGCTATAGCACGGGTCGCCCACCCTATACAGACGCTGCGGTGTTAGTGTCACGGAACTGAGTAGAAGAGAAGAATCTACCAACCAAATCCGATACGGGGAATAAGTTTGCTCAGCATAATTGGGAATATTATACCGCCGAGACTAGCTCCTGCGAGGACGCATCCCAGAGCATATGCCGCCTTGCGCTTGAACCAATGCGTGCATACTGCCAGTGCTGGGAAGAAGCTACATAGAGGGATGTTCGAGCTCAGATCACTGCGTTCATGGACATTTGCTTACCCAAACGTAGCTCCGAGGTTGAAAAGAACAGCCTGGGTCAGATACTGTTGATATATTTGCTGTGGCTTCGTTATCGAGAGCATGAAGAACGAAAAGCTCGTAATGACCCCACTTATTGGGATCATGTACTTGGGGCCGAAGGCATCGAAAAGAGAGCCTGCAAAAGCACCACCTGAAGAGAAAAAATTAGCCTGAGCTCCTTGTCGTATGTGCCTGACACTCACAGAAATACAGAACGAATACTTGGACAGCTCCGATCATGGTGACGAGCGTGGCGGAATAATTCGACAAATAAGTGGTCTTGTAGAAACTGCTAAACTCTCCAAATGCATTGACAACCCTGCAAGACGCACATCAACCACTGCGGGCCGCTGCAGCAGGGCAAAACGTACCCGAAGGTGCTGAACCCTACGAGTGTCGCCCCGAGGACTGTAAGCCACGCCTTGACTCCACCGTCCGGAGGCGCATAAGGATCGACTGGCGCTTCGGATACTTCATGAACGGACCCCTTGACGGAGGCATTGTTTTCGACGTCAGCCTTCAGCTGTGCCTGCGCGAAAGGCAAGCATTTGTGAGTAGGACTAAATAGCTATACGACACGATACATGATGCGTACCTTTTCATCAGGAGTCGTGGTCGACGTGCGGGACGAAGGAGTCGACATGGCAGGCTATCGGGAGTTGGGCCAAAGCAAGAGAGACTCCGGGGCGCCATGGCGTATATAGGACCAGCGTTGGAATTCCGTTGATTAGAAGAAACGTCGGGCATCCACATAAATCCGGACTTTGGATGTGCGACAGTACAAGTGGATGCCAAGCTTCTTCAACTACTCCGATTACCGTTCTCGGAACTCGTCCTTACCACTCTCCGCACGCCCTCGCAGCGCGCATGAAGCGAGGCCCTGAGTCCCCAACGTTCCTTCATGATCTAGGTGGAGGTGAAAGTGTATAAGATAAAGTATTCGAAGCCTGAATGTGACTGAAAGACTTGCACGTGCAGCCCCATGCAAAACGCCGAAAGCATTCTCAGTCACGGATTGCTGGCCTAGATGCGCAGAAGCCGTCGGTGCTCTCCGACCCACTTATACGCACCGTAGTGAAGCCTATACTGTCTAGGAGGCGGAGTATCTGCGTATATCGGCAAGAATCCAGTAATGTTCATCGGCAACCGCGTTCAAGTTAACCAGCAACGCGGTGGTCACGATACGTATAATCCGGTTGCAAAACCATGCTTTCGCATAATCGAGTAATGCTTTCTTTTCAGCAACGTTGTGAGACCTTCCAAGCTTCCTTCCGATGCACTGCCAGAATATGGCAGGTTCATCCTCGTGAGCCTACCATGCTGACGCACCAGAGCCCGCGACCATCCTCATTCACACTAAAACACTGCGCCTCCTGACTCATACTCTGCCGCATCGTCTTCACCTTCACCTCCCAGAGTTTCACGGCGTAGGTCTGCGCATCCCTTCCGGGCTTCACACTGAACCGGCGGGCAGCTCACATACTCTACATGCGCTTGTCGCGCCAGGTCCATGTATCCTTCGTTACCCCCCGGTCGCTGTCGTGATTGCATCTTTCTCGCTGTCTTGAGGTTCATTCTGAGAATACGTCTACGACGAATTTACTGGGAAAAGTCTATGCGTGTTTCAATCTGCTCTTGAAGGTGAAGCCTGAGTCCCATGTTGACCTTCTGGCGCTTTTGGGTAGGCTCGAGGGGATCGGGAACGTATGAGGGTCTCGAGTTCTGATGACACGTGGAGGCAGCGTGCTCAAAGAGATGTTGGGTCTTCGTAGGTTCCTCTAACCCAACGATATGAAGGGTTCAGTTCCGTTCTTGTCCTTGGCTCGACCTCCATAGCACCTCGTACCGACACTGCATTTGAACGGCTCAGACACTACGCAGCCCAGTACAGCGCAGGGGGCGAATAGGTGTGCGATGTTGTCGCGTGTACAGCTCCAGAATCCGGCATAGCGCGAAGCCATCCCTCTCCGTGTGATGCAGGAGATAGTCGTATTCGTCGCCGAAAGGGAAAGCAGGGCGGGACTGTTCGACCTCGACTTCGATAGGAACTACCGCTGATCCTTAAGGTTCGTCGGGTCCCTCTTCCCCAGCCTTGCGCAAGTGGTTTGACTTGATAGAGGGTTGAACAGACCGATTTGGTGCATCGAGAGCCACGAAGGATGGCCCGGAAGACTCAGTCTGGATGCGGTATGCTGCCTGGACGAGACTTCGAAATCTTGCACTGTCGATATGTTCGTCGGCACGTTCGTAGGTACGCTGCGCCGAACAGCGTACGTGACTACAGCCTCGATGGTGCACCATTGGTATCGTGGCCTATGGTACTTGAAGACTCATGCTGGATCTTGAAAGACAAATCATCGCCTGAGCCGTCATATGTGAACATGGCGCGGATCGAAGCTGCCGCCATCTTCCAACGTATGCCATCCATTCGGGCTAGTCCAGTGGCTTTCCTTGGGATTATGTGGAGGCGTCGCGCGATGCGATTCCGCAAGGCTTCGTAGGTACCGAATTGGTGCGGTTGGGAGGACCAGGTGGACACGTACTGCCCGTTAGGGAAGACGAGCGAGAATCGCATTCAAAAGGCGCGGATGAGATGATTGCGCAAGGCATCTACAGTTCTCATCGTAAGTAGCTGAGGGCAGTACGGGGGATTAGGAGAGATAGTGGAGGTTAGAAAGGGGGGAAGAGATGAGAAGATTTGACTCACAAAAAGCGAACAAGCTTGGTTCTGCATACATAGCACATTCATGTTTGTGAGAGGAAAGGTGATGGAGATGCAACCGCGCGGTTGGGTGTTTGGGCTATTGAGTTCCTGAGATTCCGCGGCGGTCACCGGGGAGTGTAAAAGGCACTGCGTGTCTATTTGGAAGTGAGAGAAATAAACATCTCGTCATCGGGGGCACTCCAATATTGTGACGTCTGGACTTACGCTGTAGACCATGGTGTCGGATAACAAGTTGCGAGAGTACATACAATTTCACGTCAAGTCAAATGCCTGCGTGGTGCAAGGTCTGATTCCGAGTCGGCAAGTTCCGCGAAGCCACGTGCATGCGCCACCCTAGCTATAGGACTCGAGGACTCGGAGGAGGGGAAGGGTCACTGCGAACTCGCGCAGAACCAATGGCAGACATTCGAACGAGAGGTTCGCTCGTAAATGACAACTAAAGCTAAGGCTTGGATACACCTTAACGACATCGGCAAAGACGCGTGAACGCGTCATATCCTACAGAACACTGAGAGTGAAATGGAAATATGATTGGCAAGCATGTATGAAAGTAAGACAAGATGGTTCTAAATTGTAAGAATACAGATGCACGTCGTTATGTATGCGTTACGGGACTCTATAGCTAACACTGAGCACTGAAGCAGAATACTAATGTCCGATGTCATGCACACGAGAAGAAAAATGAGAGCATCACGATGATAGTACAATTAAGCAGAAATCTGCTCCAAGTAAGCGCAGCCCTCAGCAATGCGGCGCGAAACCTCTCCGATCTGAAGATCAAAGCAAAGTCAGCAACTGTCATGTCCTCGGAGAAGCACAAACGCAAACACTCACGTTTCCGGGGTGAAAGGGCTGAAAGTGGCTGCCGGGAATATCGAGCACCTTAACCGTGGTGCCGACGACCTTCTCCCAACCAGCCGCCGCCTGCGTCCTGTCGCTCCTGTCGGCGAGCCACTTCGGCACGTCCGACACGCCTGCGGGGCTGTAGCCCTCGCTGGAGCGCAGAAGCACGATGGACGGGAACGGCCCGCCAGCCGCGAGCGGGTCGTAGCGGCCGAGCATGCGCGAGTTCATCTGGAACTGCGTCTTCACGAGCCGACCGATGTCCGAGCCTGCGTTGCGGCCGTCGAGCTTCGCAACGGAGTCGAGGAGCGCGTCCGAGAGCGGGACATGGTTGACAGGGCTGGGTGAGTCGATGAGGAGGACGCCCTTGACGGCGACGCCCTTCCTCATCAGCTGGCGCGCTGCTTCGAAGGCAACAACGCCACCGAAAGACCAGCCTGGAGTCAAACAGTAAGTAAAGTGACGAAAATGGAGGTAAAAAAAACGCACCTCCAAGGAGCAGCGGCTCCGAGGTAGTCTTCGTGGCGAACTCGGAGTACTCCGCAGCCATCGAGACGACGCTCTCCCAGGGCTGGCTGGTGATGAAGTGGGGGTTGTGGATGCCCCAGATATCACGGTCCAAGGGGGAGAGGCGGCGAATGTAAAGGACGAGGCCGCTGCCGTCGTGAATCAGGAACAGAGGTGCGCGTCCGGGGGTCGTCGCCTTCTGAACCTCAACGGGCACGGAGTCCAAGCGAAGAGCGGTGACGAGAGGGTTCAGGTTCCCGTCGACGATCTGCGCGACCTTGGCCGCCGTCGCGATGTCCGAGTCGCGATACTCAGTAAGCTTGACGTCCTGCTCGAACGTGACGTGAGGCGCCTTCTCGGGAGATTTGCCCTTGGGACGCAGCTGGTTCATGATGAAGGCGTTGACAGCCTTGGCCGTGGTGTGCGTCTCGAACAGCGTCTGAGGCAGCTGGAGGGAATACTCCTCCTGCAGCGCATGGTGCGCCTCGATGGACGTCAGCGAGTCCAGACCGAGCGACTCGAAGTCAGCGTCATCAGTGATCTCCTGCAGTCCGATGCCAAGCACCGACGCGAGCAAAGGCTTGACGTCCACGTCGTCGAAGATGGCGGTGACGCTGGGCTCGGGGAGCTTGTCGTCGGTGACGAGGGTCCTCGGCGAAGAGGGGCCGCTAGCCTCGGGGGAGAACTTTGAAGAGACCTCGGCGACGATGCTGGCAACGTTGCGGCATGACGAAAGAACGTGCGCGTCGAGGTCGGTGTTGGGGAACACGGTCTGCAGCTTACCGAAGATCTCGATGGACATCAGTGAGTCGACACCATAAGACTCGAGGTCACCGTTGGGCTGGATATTGGACGCGTTGATGTCGCAGGTCTCGGCGACAATCCTCGTCACCTCGGCCAAGATGTCGATGGTCGACGCAGCAGGGGCACGAGGGGGCTCGGCGAACGTCGCCTTCTGGTTGACCACAGGCGCAGCCTTCCTGACCGGCGCCTCTGCGCGCTTCGGAGCAGTCTCACCGCCAGCAGCCATGGCCAGGCCACGCTTCAAGCTGTTCAGGCGGACCTTCCGGAAGTGCATCCCCTTGAGGTGCGCGACAATCTTGCCGGGAGCCTGGATCTGGACGGCATAGGCATCCGCGAGCATGACACCCTCCTCCGCGACCCACGCGTTGCTGATGAAAACACCGTACTCCGCGTCGTTGTCAATCAAGGATGGAATGGCCTTCACGTTGTCGACCTTGCTGCAGATGAAAGCGTCGTTGACACCACCCTGCATGTTGGCGACGAAGCCGGCGACGTGAAGCATGGTGTCCATGAAGACAGGATGCACGACGAACTTGCTGCGATCATGGTCCCGTGGAAGCTGGACGATCGCGTACGCCTCCATGCCATTGAAGCTGACAGTGAGCGTCTTCATGGTATGGTACTCCTTGGCGTAGTCGACAACCCTTGGGAAGATCACCTCGTATGCCGTCCGCGTCGAGAAGGTCTCTGCCAGTCCGTCTCTCGAAGAGGAGACAGCAGCGATCTGGCGCGTCACGATCGGCAGCACGCGCGAGAACTTCGTCACGGTCTTAGACGTGGACTGGTACTTGAAGTTCCCGAAGCAGTGGACTTCCTCGGCCGCGGCGCCGACCTGGGAGCCGACGCTGAAAGATCCCGAGCCATCGTGGTTGAGGGTGATCGATGTCTTGATGACGCGTGCGACCTTTGCGTTGTACACCAGGGGCTTGGCGTAGTCGATGTCGCGGAGCGTTACGTAGTTGTCGTCGAACGAGAGCTGCAGATACGTCTTCGCGGTCTCGATACCGGCCAAGGCAAGCTCGTGGTAGACGGAGGCAGGGCAGAGAGGGTGGTCACCAACACTGTGTCCCTGGATAGACTTCGCGAGCAAGGAGATGGGCGTATCGAAGATCGCGACCTGCTGGTTCGAAGCCGACGGGAACTGCGCCCACGAGTATAGCATAGAGAAGTCTTCCACCAGGTTCGCGCTCTTGGCCTCAGGCGCCGCAGCCACGGCCGCCGAGCCGCGCGCATCCTCCTTCCAAGCGACCCAGAACTTCGCCTTCGCGAAGGGGTACGAGGGTAGAGCCACGCACGATGAGGACGACAAGTGAGCGAAGGCCTCGCGCCACTTAACATCCACGCCCGAAGTGTAAAGCTGCGCCAAGGTGGCGGACAGGGTTGTCCACGCATCCTGCTGCTTCCGGATGGAGCCCAAAAGCATCGTGCTCTTCGACACCGCGGGGTGAACCTTCAACATCGGCAAGGTAGTGGTGTGAGGGCCGATCTCGATCCAGGCGTCCACCCGAGAGAGCTCTGGGTATGTCGACAGCGAAGTAATGCCCTTCTCGAACTGGACAGGCTCAGCGCAATGGCGAGAGTAGTACTCGGTCGTGAAGGCGCTGTCGTCTCCGGGAAGGACAACCTCTCCAAGGACGTTCGAGATGATGGGGATCGTAGGCGCGCGGATGGTGACGTGCTTGGCGACAGTGGTCAAGGCCTCCAGGACAGGGTGCATCGCGGAGCTGTGGTACCCGAACGGCACCGTGAGGAGCACGTTCTTGCACTTCACCTCGCTGTCGAGATGAGCCTTCAACAACTTCAACTGCTCGATGGGGCCCGACGCAACACAGTCTGTGTTGCTGTTGAAGCACGCCACGGTAGTGTCGGGGAAGTCCTTCGAAGACGCCAACAACTCCGCGATGGCCTCTGAGCCACGGTTGATTGCGATCATCCCAGTCGTCTCGACGGCGCACTTCGTGACCATGAAGCGCACGCGGTTGGCGATGAGGGTAAGAGCACCCTTCAGAGTCAAGACTCCGGCGATGACCTGCGCCGCGTACTCGCCCAGGCTAAGAAAATACACGTTAGACAATGAAAGAAAAGGAAGATCAGAAGAAAACACGAACCTATGGCCTACGACAACGCTAGGTGTGATACCCCACGACATCCACAACTTGGCCAGCGCGTACTCCAAAGTGAAGATCGACGCCTGGTAAGCTTCAAACTCCTCCAACTGCGTAAAACCGCTCGTCTCGCCCGCGGGGTTGATGATAGCAAGGACGCCAGGGAACCCAGCGGCAGTCAGGATAGACTGGCACTCGTCCACGGTGCGCTTAAAGGCGGGGACGGTCTTGTAGAGAGAAGAACCCATGCCCAAATACTGGCTTCCCTGCCCGGAGAATACGAAGGCGACCTTGCCTCCATGCTCGGAGACGACGGAGGTAGTCGCAGTGCCGAGCTTCTCGACGAGCTCCTCCTTGCTGCTCGCAGCAACGGCGGAACGGTGGTCGTAGAGCTGCCTGCGCGCGGTGGCCGTATACGCGAAGTCTGCCAAGGACACCTTCGCGCTCGCGTCGCTCTTGAGCCAATCCATGTAGCGGCTGCGGAGTTGGTCGAGAGCCTCGGGTGTCTTCGCTGACATTCCGACAACGAACGCTGCCGGAGCCTCCGGTTGCCCAGTCGAAGGGTCCTTCGGAACGTACTCCTCCAAAATGATGGTCCCGTTAGAACCCGCCGCTCCGAAGTTGTTGAGCATAGCAATCCTGGGCAAGCCGTCCTCCGACGGGTTCCAAGGTGCATGTTCCCTGTCGATGATGGTGTGATCCTTGTCGAGCGCAATGATCTTCGGGTTGAGATTCTTCAGCGAGATCTGACGCGGAATGGTGCGGTGCTGCAGCATCAGAAGCAGCTTGGCCAGTCCAGCAGCGCCAGAGGCGGCTTCCAAGTGACCGATGTTGGCCTTGACTGACGTGATGTGCAGGGGGTTCGCCGGCGTCCGGCCAACAGCGAAGATGCCACGGATACTCTCGAGCTCGTTGGGGTCGCCCGCCTGTGTTCCAGTGCCATGCGCTTCGACGACGTTGATGCGACGAGGATCGATGCCCGTCTTGTCCAACACTTGCTTGAAGAGAATCTCCTGAGTCGGCGGATGCGGGTGGGTGATCGAGTGCGCAAGGCCGCTCTGGTTGACCTCGACGCCGCGGATGACGCCCATGATGTTGTCATTCTCCGCGATAGCATCAGACAAACGCTTGAGGACGAAGATTCCGCAACCCTCGCTACGCGAATAGCCATCGGCAGAAGCATCAAAGGCCTTGCACTGACCTGTGGGGCTCAGGAAATGACCACGGTCGAGGCCGAGGAACATCTACAAGGCCGTGAGATGCAGGTACAGAAGCAGAATTGGATATGACTTACATCGGGACTGGCGATCACGTTCACACCGCCGGCCATGGCGGCGTTACAATCCCTGTTCATGAGAGCGCGGCAAGCCTGGTAAACCGCCACCAAAGAAGACGAGCAAGCCGTGTCGATGACAACTGAAGGTCCACTGAGTTTCATGGCGTACGAGATGCGGCCACTCAAGAAAGCCCGCAATGTGCCTGTGAAACATGATTAGACTGCGCTCTCGATGCGGATGATTTATGCTTACCGGTGCTGTAATAGACGTCAATCTCGTTGCGCAAGTTCTGCACATAATCACCAGTGGCGCAGCCAACATAGCACCCGAAAGTCTCGGGGTTGAAGGTGGGGGTCGCGTTGGGAACATATCCAGCGTTCTCGAGCGCCTCGTAAGCCGTATGGAGAAGGACTCTGCCCTGCGGGTCCATGCTGCGGGCCTCACGAGGAGAAATCTTGAAAAACTTGTTGTCGAATGCGTCCGGATCGTCGAGGAAATTGCCGGTATGTGCCTTCATAGACCGAGCCGACTTGGAGTCCGCCGGGTTATTATAGTCGGACACCGAGAAACGATGCTCAGGGATCTGCGAAATTCGAGATAAGCACAGGCTGCGCATCGTAAATGGTAGTTCATACCTCAGCAATGGTGTTGATGCCGTTCTCAAGCACCTCCCAAAGCTTCGAGGCACTGGGGGCGCCAGGCATATTCACGGCCATGCCGACGATGGCGATAGGCTCCTGAACGGGCGACGAGCCATTGGTGGTAGAATTGCTCTCCGGCACCGTGAGATCCACCGAGAAGACATTGCGAAGAGGGAACGCTCTTTCCATGCTCCTGGTGAGGCCAGCGCCGGGACCGACGTTGATCAAACGCACGACCTCGCCCTCCGGGGTTGCTGCAACGAGCGCCGCCACCACGAGGTCCCAGTTGACAGATTGTGTGAGAACCATATCAACGACGGCTTCCACTAGAGAACCCTCGTTCTGGGCGCCAAGCAGCTGGCCCGAGTGCATGGAACGGATGGGCACCTTGATATCAGAGTAGTCGGGGAAGCGGATGCTACGCCGCGACACATCAGTGAGAACTGCATCGCGGACGCCGCCCACATGAATAGGCGAATGATAGAGGGTGTCCACGGTAGTTTTGTGAGGAGGCGCGGAAGTTTGCAGGCTAGACGCGAAGGCGGCAAGGATGTCAGGTCGTCCGGAAACGGTAACGCAGCTGTCATCCATGACGGCAGTCACGTGCAGCGACTCTGCCGAAGTCTGTTAAGTCAATGGAGGGTCGGCAGGTGGAAGATACACAGAATAACATGATTAGCGTCAGAAGGATGTTTGAAACACGAGGTACTCACCGAATCAGAGAACTGTCTTACAGCATCCTCCGCTTGCTGACGGCCCATGCCCAGGAATACCAGACTCCACGGGAGCGCCGCATCATCGCCGAGACTCTCCACTGATTCGAATGCTGCAATCTTGTACAACTGGGCGCGAAGTCCGATCCAGAACACGAGTCGGAACACCTGGACCGCGTTGGTAATGAACTCCAGAGTCGAAATTGACGTGCCAACGACGCATGCAGGAAGGATGCCCGACGAGAAGCCGAGCACGCCGAGGGAATGTGCACGGTTTGAGGACAAGACGGACGCGAAAGGTTGCGAAGTAGAGGAGAGGTAGGATTCGACGAACGCGAGATACCTCAGCGTCTGGATCAAGAAGAGCGTCACGCCAGAAATAACTGGGTTCGACAAGTAACGCTCCTGGGGAAGGGAAAGAAGTAATTCGGGCTTGTCAAAGTCCCGAGAGTCTACACCTGCGGCCTTAGCTTCGGTCTCGGAAAGCGAGGCGAGCTCGGACTGGAACGCGTCGTAGCATGCAGAGAGGAGAAGGGATCCCGACGCTGAAGAGGCATCGCGTGAGGCCCTTTCGCGAGTTTGAGGAGAGTTGATGGCAGTAGTGCCATGACCCGCGAAGACGGGCACGTTGAGGTGTTGTTGGGTGGATGGTGAAGAAGCCATGGAGTTGAATCCCCTGTTCTTGTGGGCAGGATGGTTATCTGCGGGGAAGAGGGAGGTGTGGGCGGACAAGTATTCACAGTACCTTAGTACTTATGCAGTCCATCATCTGTCCCGCCACCGGGTGCGAGTTGAAAGCAATCGGAATGAATGGAAAGTCCGGTGGATGAGCGGCCAAATGGCTGGGAAGCGAACGAAACGGGATTCGTATAAGTCGAAGAGTCATCATTGATATGCTTGGCCCGAACTGCAAGAAAAACTCCGTATCAAAATCCGATCAGACGTGTACCAGTGGTCCGTCCACCACGCGAATCCATTCCATAAGCCAGTGAAAGCAGGAACGAGATCCAAGGGCACGTCCAAGGCCCGATGGGGTGGAAACGTAGGAAAAACCGCCACTCACGCAAAAATATGTCACATCTTCGGTCCACAAGCTTGAAGCAGGGGGTCGAAGCGAGCGCTAGCTGGCAGTGCGATGGACGGAGAAGGCCCCACTGGTTGGCCGGAGTATGAAGTGCGAGATATGTGCATGTGCGGAGAAAGCATAACAAGAGATCAGCCTGGAATTTTCCAAGGAATCCATGGCAAGACGCAGTTTGGGAGAGACGACAAGCGCTCCCTGCCGGTGATGCTCGTTGGCTGCACGCCGGCCTCTCGGAATCATCCGTCTGACAGGATAAGATAACTCCATGCCATAATCCGCTTACAGCCGACCTTATCCCATCCTATGCTATACGGCTATGTATGTCCTTGACACTCTCCTCAGGGGCTGGTGGCAACCCTGCACCGACAAACTTTTGCTAATCTTCCGTCTCCGGGCGGTCCCTTCACAGGTGTCTCGAGGCGCAACACCCTACAACGTGTCCCTCAGCGGGATTTCATCTTGATTTTCAGATATCGGGATCTAGACGAGTCTCAAGATCCATCTTCTCGTCCACCGTGGCACGAAGCCACAGCTAAGTCCTAACGCTTCAAGTAGACAGCGCTAAATGCCTATCTGCCTTCCAACGCCCGGTGAAACTCCACCTTATCTCGGTATCGTTGCTACTGACGTCGCAAAAGTGCGGTCCACAGATCCGTTTCGTTGGTAATGCTGTCAGGGTTGATTGACAGGTGCTGTAGGCGAGGAGTGCTTCGGTGTTCAGTGCTCCATAAGGCCTCCGCGCGAGTATGTAAGTCCGTGGGATGGGTCATCTACGCGCTCCACTATGAGCCTGGCGACCTGTATGCACTTCTAACAGTCATGCCGACATTAAGGCGATCCTCGTCGTCGCTGGTTTTCGTAATAAGGTGCATGAGTCTTTTTAAGCCGTTCGTGAGTTGAGAACTCTATTCACTCTAAACGCTGAAACATCTGTGAGCTCTGACTAGCCAGCCAGCTAGTGCGGTACCCAGTCGAAGTTCCGAAAAGATTTTATGACCGTCCGTGAATGCCAATTCGTTTGCACAAATAGAGCGAAAGCCAAATGAAATGTATATACTCGATAAGTCCTTCAATTACCGTGTATCTATCAATTATGGCTAGATCACGCTAAAGTCCAAGGACCGCTGGTCATTCCTTGTGCAGGGAGACTTTCTGATTGATCTGGAGATCCCGACTTTCCCACTGGTTAACGTGAGCTTTGCGAGGTTGTTTGTGTATTTATTTTGGTTCGTGTGGAGAGCCCTCGTGCTTTCGAGCGGATAGGTTAGGAACTGAATAGCGAGCGTGAGGTAGATTCACATCCCTTGCGCACATTCAATTCTTCGGAATGCCCGACGAGTTGAGGCACACTGGCGCGCGTCATTTCGGGGCGTCTAGTCGCATATTCGTGCAATCGCACGAATTGGTAGCAGTGCATCAGGATCAAGAGAACGCGAACCCACAATTCAGGAGACAACCAGCCAAACGCAGTCAAGTTAACACGGCCGTAATGCCCGGTGATTTTATCGCGCATAAAGCAATGCAGACGCCAGGGCCGTCAGCCGACAGCCGTAGAACCTCCATGACCACGCCTTGCCTTGTGGCAAAAGTTTGCGTAAGATATATCTGTGCTATGCCTTGTTGAGATAAAGACGCAGGGCGCTGACCCGTCGAATAGGTAAAGGCTCACCTAAACTGCATCATGGGAGGGATCATATGTAAGATAGGGCGAGCAGTCCAGATCCCATCAACGCCCCAATGCGTGCTTGAACTGAGATCCCCAGGCCCGTGAGTGATCCGCAGCATAAAACATATGTCCTGAAAAACGGAAACTAAAAACGAGCACGGCGTGCGTCCAGAGATCGTGCTAGCACGAACGGCGACGACGCTCCAAGATCCAGCCGATGCTCTCCGATCTTGCATGCAGCGGAGGCCCTGGATCACGCATAGATCAGAAATCCCCATCAAGCGTGCTGCAGATAATCAGCTGCTTTGGGCCGTCGAGAGAGCTCGTGCTTCCACCCGCGTTTCAGGACCTGCGTCTCGGCCGCAGCACTATGATGACCATGACGCGAGTGTGCCTACACTCATGTGTACATGTACTGTGCGCCGAGCCGTCGCAGTCCTGTTCATAGATGCACTCGCCCAACGACATATTATAGGAAGCTCTGCAGGAGATATCCAACAGGCCGCCGCGAGGTCTTCTAGTACGTCAAAAGTTAGTAAAATATGAGTCCTACCAGCAGCTGACACTCACTAATAAGACCTTAAGGGTCCATATGCACACCCAGGCACCCTCACCTGGTCGGGCGCCATGACTATCCATTGTTAGGCCATGGTATCTCAGGCTGACCGAACAACGCACGCACCGCATTAGATTTTACGAGTTACGGTGCGTTCTAGTCTCGAAGCGATTCATTTAGGTCTCGTTTAGACTAAACGAGCTCTTCGCCAGCACCGGGAGGGATGATGCTGGTCGCTGTGAAGGCGAGGTATGACGTGAGGTAAAGTTGTCGATTTGTATGGTTATTTGTTTTATTAGATAAGGGGTTTCCCTAGCGCCTGTCGTCATCTTATCCGGTTACTCTGCTGCGAAGCGACGAGTGGCGCCGGCGTCTAGCACTCTACGCCGCGCTTCCGACTGTCGACTATACAAGCAGGATGGGCGGCAGATCCATGGCGTTCGTATGCGTCAGTGAATGCCTCGGCAATTCGCTCCCCGAACCTAATTAACATTTTCATTCGACAGATTATGACAAAATAGGGAGTAAGATCTCCGTAAGGCGCTAGGATCTTCAGAAGTTTGGTACGTTGAGTACATGCGTTAGTAACATGGGCGGCGCGCTCAAGAGAAAACGGCAATGCTCCATGTAGGTGTTCGTGGTGCTGCATGTCCGCGTCTGCCTGACATCGTTCTGGTTGACAGGAGTATCGTGGTCGTGCTCAAGCAGCCTGAGCTATTCTTGTTGTTTCTACAATCGAAATCACTGCATATAGTGGTCTATCTCTCACCACGTATCCATGAGCATTGAGCTTGCCGGGCCTGTATGCCCAAAAAACATCGGACTTCTCGGTCCTCTGTGATGGTGAGAAACGACGAATATTGGAACATTGATGCTTGTTCGACGTTTGCAGGGAAGCTTCTGACAGACCTGAGATGATCCAGCGACTTCACACCAATCATCTCACGGTTTATTGGTACGCTTGAAAGCTGGCCTGTCTATACTCGACGTTTGATTTACCGCAAATTCAGGTTCTTGTTTGGCCGGCAGGTAACTGACCCGAGCTCGTTACCGCTCAATGGCATGGGTTTCCACCGATAAAGCGGAGGAGTCGCGAGCCAGAGTTACTGACGAGCGCCGGTAATCTGTCTCACCGCCTCGGTGAGCTCTTCATTATCCACGCTATGTTGTATTCGCAGCAACGCCTATCTTCTACTCACCGGCTGTAGCCCACCAATGCCTGCTATCTGATATGACATGGGGATCAGGAAGCACTCTGAAAGGAGCTAGTGTGGACACTCTCGGCATCGAAGTATCCTTGTTATGCGGACGGCCACCGACACTTTCTGGAGCCAACGAAGCTTTCCCCCGCTGCATACCATGTGCACCAGTGTCACGATTGGCCGTCATCATGCCCACAGCTTGCCAGACACCAAGAGCAGCGTACTTCCGGTGAAATCACCTCTCAAACCGTGTTGCTGAGGAAACGACGAAGTTTAATCTCCCTTGCAGAATATCAACACCAGTCTCAACTGCGAAAATGAGTCTTGTCCACGCTTCTGGTCCACGACGATTGCAAAGATCGGTGCCACAAGGCGCAAGGCACTGCCAGTCTGTCTCTCATTGTATGTTCCATCTTCCATTCCCACCGAAATATATTGAACGTGGTTCTGCAGCGTCAAGCAGTCTTCCGTCTATCTTAACGATGCCCCATCAGTCAGATTACCCTCTGTGGGGCTGTGCGGACCTCTGAGGCTCCCCCTTGGGTGGAGGGCCCGAACTCCCCCTTGGCAATTAGAAACCCCGGGATGCGGATTTCAGCCTGAGCGCGAGCATTCTCGAATGCCGAACATTGTACATTCTCCGAAGTCCGAATGGAATTAGCATTGCGTCAGGGTTCAAGAAGACGAGCAAACGTGCTTTGTTTGTGTCTGTGAGCTTGAGCTTCTTTCACTACTCACGCTGATTAATCGGCAGCGCCTGTACCTGATGGATTCTCAGGTGTTCCGACGGGAGAGCGCTCTGCAACCTAACAGAGGAACAATGGGCCGCAGAACGGGGTTTGGATGGCTGTCACCATCGACACGTTGGGGCTGCAGATCTCCGGATTGATAACGAACAACACTCAGGTTGATCATGAACGAAGGTTCCATGGAATCTGGGTTTAGCTGCGAGGTTCATGTACTTATGGCCTCGAAAGCCGAGCAACATTCTGATTTTACTATCAGACAAATAGACAGAGACAACATTTGACTGCGTTACACGAGGAAAGTACAGGAGAGGGAGCGTGAAAATATGAATCAAATGACGTTCAAAATGTGTTACAACTCAAACATATGATCTCATCCGCATGACCTGTCATCAGGACGAATGTCAGCATCGATATAGCACACTCAAAAACCGTTGCACGAGAAGCCGCACCTTGTTGACACCCTTACTTCGTGTACCTGCGGTAAGCCAGGTAGCCTCCCAGAGCAACACTAGTGTACGTCAGAAGCTTGACTCCCTGGAAGACCAACTTGACCTGGTCGAAGAAGTCCCAGCGAGTGCCGTCGCCCTCGTCGAGCCTGTTGATATTAGCGCTGGCGATGTTCTTCAACAGCTGTCGTTCAAGCTGGTATGTGCTATCCGCGAGGACGATGTGGGGCCCAGAAGACTTGATGATGGTCTGAGAGTGAGTCAGGGACGAAGGCAACTTCTTCGTCTCAATGGCGAAGGGGTTCGCTGGCGAAGATGGATATCTTATCAGCTTAATGACAAGAGAGGGAGATATGATGTAGCTTACCGAGAAGGTCGAGCGGGATGCCATTGATCAAAATGCGGTCGGCTTCGACGTTCTTGACGATGTAAGAGGTGAATGGCTCCTGAGAATACAAGTACAGGGCCGGAATGCAAGTCCTTTGAAATATATGAGTGATTGCTTGACGCAGGAAAAACGAAAAGTGACTAACAATGACTGCAGACCATCAATGGCTGCATCGGGCGAGCGCGTCTTCGCAATGACAAGGGTGGGTGCGCCATCCGAAGGCAGATCCGTGAAGCTTCCAACCCTATAGATTGTCCGTGAGTCACAGTACGGGCGCGCGAAACAGTCTCACTCACTCGGGTTCCATTTCGATGATGCGCACGGCATTGTTGACGAGAGTCCGGATGCCGGTGGGCTCCCTCGTCTTCAAGGGAACATGCGACTCCTGGATAGCAGAGCCGAACTCCTTCGCAGCAGCGATAAGCTCGAGAGTAAGGTCATGGTACGCTTCGATGTCGACGTAGACAATGAACGGAGCGAACAGCGCTCTGCCTTGGAAGAGAACCTTCGACTGCACAAGGTCACGAGCGATCTTCTTGGCAGCCTCCGTCCGTGCACGGCCTCGGCCGCCGCGCTTGCCGAGAGCACTGTAGTTGACGTATGCCACAGAAGAAGTCGCTGGCGCAGTAACGGTGCGAAGCGGCTCAACGGATCCGTCGACGTTCACATCGAGCACTACGAGCGACGGAGCGGAAGGGGTAGCCGAGAGTGAGGGAATGTCTTTGACCAGCTCGGACGAATCAACCAGTGAATAGCCCGCGTGATCAACATATTTCTTCAGCAGACTCCCGAGCAGAGCCGTCACCTTGACAGACGCGGGCAACTGGAAACAAAATTAGTATGAAAAACAAGATTTCCGGGACATTTCAACGCACCGCAAGCGCAGCTACATTGCCAGAGGCGTAGGTCAGAACAAGGCCGCCCAAAGAGGAACTGTAAGGGACTGCAACACTGGCATGAGCAACGGGAGGTCATAATGACGCAAAAAAGCCGCTCACAGGCCCAGGTAGACGAGACAAGGACAACTCCGGCCGTAGTTTGAACTTGCGCGAGCTTTCTCGTGCGAGATCCACTCAACAGATCCGGTTCGACGTTCCGAGTGGCTCCCGCAGCGCCTGCAGATCCAATGACAGTGTCGAGTTGAGTCCGGATGAGACTGAGGACATAGTTCAACTCGAGGAGAAGATCCGCCCTCGTCAAGCGTTTGTCTAGACACCATTGTAAATAAATGTGGAGCAGAAAATCGAAGGGTACCGCACCATCGAGGGCCGCGCCCATCAAAGCTTCAGTGTTATCATGGATCAAGTCTAGAGTGCGCGATAAACGTTTAGTTGATGTTATAGACAAAGTTGAGCAATACACTGACCATGAATGCCCTGAAGCTGCTTTCGCCTCCAGTTCACCGGCCGGCTAATGCCAGAAACGTAGGACGCGGAAAGGTCAAGGAGTGCCTGTGATGATCATTATATGAGATCAGTTGGAGGCTAAGGCAAAGTCAAACGCTAAACCCATACCTCCGTAGAAAGTGCCATGCCAAAGGGAATGGGGTGTCTTACTGGCTTTTGCCGACTGACCTGTGCCCGTCACTATATAGACGCGTACCATACGCCACCGGATCGCAAGTGGTGCTGTACGCAGCGACAGGGCATAAACACCGAGAGAACACGCATATCCCGAGATACGATCGGCAAGCGTATAGACGATGGTGAGGGTATGCCACCCAAATCTCCGAAGTCTGGATCGCGGCAGAGGTGCCGATTTGCACTCCGCGAAGGTGTACTCCGGACGCGTCTGGCACTTGTCCTCCACTTTCCGAATCTTTTGCGCTCGCATCCGTAACCCCTCATTCGATTCCATCGGACTATAGTCTACAAACAGCTCGGCGTAGCCTCTAATGTACCCACTCATGCCGACGTCTCCTCTTATACAGGTACTCGACGCGAGTGTTCGGAAACAACTGTTGACATTCCGTCCCCGAAGGTACGCTGGCAGACCGTTGTCGATGCAAAGTCTATCACTTACACTGCAATGTTAGTATTGCCATAGATGCCTGACTCTGGTCCTCGCACAAAGACGGTCCCCGAGCTGTCGCCTCTCCCCGACTCTCCCATTCTCATACCCCAAGCCATCGACCATCGTTCCTACCACGACGCTCAGCGCATTGCCATCAGCTACCCCAAGCCGGGCACTTCTGAATATGTCGACGTGAGCTGGGCCCAGTTCGGGCATGCTGTCGACAGTGCAGCATGGACGTTCTCGGAGAAACTTGGTATCCGCAACTCGCCCGACGATCCGCTCAAGGTTGTCGGCCTCCTTGCCCGGAGCGACGCGTCCTACATGATCACCATCTACGCTCTCCACAAGCTCGGTATCATCCCCCTTCTCATTTCTCCGCGCAACTCCCGCGCAGCCGTCGTCAACCTGCTCAAGCTGACGGATAGCGTGGCGGTACTCTCCGATTCGTATAACAGGGCTGAAGCCGAGGCGTCGGCTGCGGAGGCGGGATCTATTCCTGTTTATGACCTCGCGCCACTTCCGGGTACGGTCACCGGAGAGCGCAAGCCCTTCCCCTTCGATCTAACATGGGAGGCCGAGTGCGATAGGCCTGCCCTGATTCTGCACACCAGTGGCTCTACCGGTCTGCCCAAGCCTGTCGCATGGAGCACGCGTTTCTTCTGGCGTCAGAAGTACTACCCGGAGGCGTTCATCGCGAAGTACAATGGTATCTCTGTGCTCGCAACCCTTCCACTCTTCCACGGCTCCGGCGCTGCCCTCACTCGTTCTTCGCTGCTTTGGTTGGGGTGGAGAGTTGTCTTCCCGGACCCATCCAAGCCGGTCAATGCTTCTTACCTTATCGACATCTGCAACTCCCCCAATGCTCCTGACGTCGTTGATCGGCGCGCGTCCGTGATCGAGGAGATTGTAGCGCTGCCTGGCGGCGAGGACGTCATGCGGCAGAGGGTGTTCTGGTTCTTCGTCGGCGCTCCTGTTCCGCCTCACTTCGGCGATTACTTGGTGAAGGAGAAGATCCACTTCTTATCCATGCTCGGATCTACCGAGATCGGGCAGATGAATGTCTTGGAACCGGAGGGTAGGAAGCCGGAGGACTGGAACTACCACGAGATTCGACCTGACCTCGACATCGCCCTCGAGCCGCGTGGACCCAGTCCGGAGTCGGGTCCCTTTGAGCTTCTCATTCTTGCGAAGGATGGCTGGAAGCCCGGGAACATCAACGTGCAGATCAACGGCGTTGAGGGATACGCGACCTCCGACTTGTACGTCAAGCACCCTACCCATCCTCGTCTCCTCAAGCATTCGGGTCGTGCGGACGACGTCGTGGTTCTCTCTAACGGCGAGAAGACGCTGTCGCGTGCCATTGAGGTGCCGCTCGAGGCCGACCCGCGGGTGAAGAATGCCATCGTCTTTGGTACTGGTCGCACGCAGAACGGTGTCCTGATCGTCCCTGCGCCCGAGTACGCCTTCGACCCCACCGACGAGGTTGCACTCGCGGCCTTCCGCAATTCCATCTGGGACTCCGTGGAGAAGGCGAACGCCGTGAACCCCTCGCACTCGCAGATCTGGAAGGAGATGCTCCTTGTCACCTCTCCCGGGAAGGACGTTCCTCGCACCGACAAGGGCAGCGTGAAGCGGAAGCTGGCGATCGAGCTCTATGCGCGGGAGATCGACGACCTGTACCTCGCGGTCGAGTCGTTGTCGTCGAACAACAAGGCACCCCTCCCGGAGGTTATGGATGTCGAGCACCTCGCGCCCTTCTTCCAGGCCATCGTCGAGGAGGCCATGGGCAGGCCGCTTGGCCCCGAGGACGATGTGTTCGCGAGCGGTATGGACTCGTTGAAGGCCATCTTCGTCCGTAACTCCTTGTTATCGGCGCTGAAGCGGGATGACCGGACGAAGGACCTTGTCTCGAAGGTACCCCAGAACTTCGTGTTCCTGTTCACGACGGCGAAGGCTATGGCTGAGGCTATCCAGAGTCTGTTGGAGACCGGCTACCTAGCCGACAGTGGACAGGAGTCTGCGCAGCAGCACGCCGATTCGATCAACGCGATGGTTCGCAAGTACACTGAGACGTTCCCTGAGCGTCCTGCCGCATCGTCGCTTCTTCCGGATGGGGTTGGAGAGACGGTTATCATTACTGGTTCTACGGGATCGCTCGGCACGTTCATTCTTGACACCTTGCTGCACGACCCTCGCGTCACCCGAGTCTACGCGTTCAATCGGAAGAGCGCGTCCCCGACCCTCAGCCGGCAGATCCGGTCGTACAAGGAGCGCGGCCTCGATGCACCTTCTCTTCAAGCTGCGGTTGACGACAGGCGCGTCGAGTTCCACGACGTCGAGGTGAACCTGCACGACTTCGGCCTTGGCGCCGAGACGTTCGCCAAAATCCACGCCACCACGACCCTGATCATTCACAACGCCTGGGTGCTCAACTTCAACTGGACGCTGCCGACGTTCGAGCCGGTGCACATCAAGGGCCTGCGCAACATGGTCGACTTCTGCATCACCTCGCCGCTCACGACGCCGCCCCGCGTCGCCTTCACCTCCTCCATCGCCTCCGCCGGCGCGCTCACCGGCACGCCCGTCCCCGAGGAGCCCATCGAGGACCCCGCTGTCTGCCTCTCGCAGGGCTACGCGCGCTCCAAGTTCGTCTGCGAGCGCATCCTCGCCCTCGCGGCGGAGAAGACGCCCGTGCGCACGCTCGCGTTCCGCCTTGGGCAGATATCCGGCGACTCGGTGCACGGCATCTGGAACGCGACGGACAACGTACCCGTCCTCGTCCGCGGGTGTCAGGAGCTCGGCGCGATCCCGACCGACTGGCTGCCGTTCGTGTCGTGGGTGCCCGTCGACACCGTCGCGAGCACCGTCGTGGACGCGTGCCTCGACAGGGCGCGCGGCGCGGGCACGTTCCACGTCGCGAACCCGAAGCCGACGCCATGGAAGGAGCTTGTGCCTGTGCTCGAGCGCGCGCTCGTGACCAAGGACGGTCGGCCGTTCGAGAAGATTGAGATGCGGGCGTGGATCGACCGCCTCACGGCGTCGGAGGAGTCGGCAGAGGCGAACCCCGCCATCAAGCTCATTGCGTTCTTCGAGAACAATCTAGCGGGTAAAGGCATCCGCTGTCGGTTGCAGATTGACAAGACGAAGGAGGTGTCGCCTGCGCTGAGGGATGTGTCGGCGGTGAATGAGCGGGTGTTCACGCAGTATTTGGACTACTGGAAAAGCATCGGGTTTCTTAGCAAGGCATAGATATGATAGATAAGCGGGACGCGTAGATGTATGTAGCTGTACGCTTCGAATAGAGTGATTGTGCATCATGCTTGCATGTTTTCGAAATTGCATGGAAGGGCTCTCATTCGAGGGTGGTAGCTGCACGGTTCTCAATACAAATCCCCTGACCGACTTAAGGAATGGATGGAAAGTCGGCCTAGACGCTAGTGTATGGTGTCTGGTGCATGACGCAAACGCCCTGAGTAACCTCCACGATGCCATGGGTAGCAAACGACAAATCTAGGACTTTAGAGCCTGCTACCTCCGCAGGCTGAAGTTCGGGGACTTCTAAACTTCTGGAACTTGGCCGGACGCGAAGTGCGAAGCGAGCAGGAAAGCTGAGTGAGACTTGAGAGTGAGAGTCTCGGAAAGTGGCGCCTGTGGAAGGGCAGGCATTGGCCGATTGGGAAATGGATTCGAGGGTCTTAGTAAGAATAGCAATTAGGGAGGCCGCCTCGAGGGGCCGAACGGAATCGAAATGGGGGAACTTCTATGCCGGCGGTACGAGGGGTTGCGGCAACTCAGGCGTCCAAGCGGGGATATCGAGCGCGTTACGGCGTTCACCACATGCGTAAGCAATGGCCAATCTCAGGTCGCTGCAAAGCCAATTAGCATTCGCTATCGGGAGAGGCTCGGTCATACCGACGCGTGCTACGACACAACGACACCCGGCGGCATCCAATCAGGAATGGCAGCATTCAGTCATTGTGACTTCCGTCCGCTGCAGCCAACCAAGTAGCGTCAAGTCGCCGTCGCGGTTTAGGGGCTGGAGATGTACGCACAGAGGGCAACTGGCTTCTATCAAGAACGTATGTCTGACGAGTGCGAAGGCAGCGAAGACTTCTTCGCCCTCCGACTCGAGGCCGTGCGATAGGATAGGCCTTAGGCTTAATCACCGTGTTGTGCACTTTCCCTGGCGTTTCCACGCCCCTTGCGGTGCCGCGCGCTATCAGGGCCTGTCAGGACGTGACGATTTCCTTACATGCAGGCTTCCCACCATGCGTTTTTTGAATATTTGCGTAAGTTCGTTCGAACGAGCGGCCATGGCTGGACTACATACGTACTTGAGGGGAGGGGCTTCAAAACATGGATGCTGCTGTCGCTGCATCTTACTTGTTTTCTGTATTCGTCATGTCAAGCTCACAAGGTAGATAGCAGGTATCTTCTCACTCACCGGCTTCTATTTGTCACAAGAAGCTATTGCCAGGTGCCGAAGGGCCAAAGTTGTTGCGACATATTCTGTCAGCTTTATTGCGATGCCGATATGTTGACTTCCTGAGGCGCATCGGGCAATGTGCGGCACGTGTTGCTGATTGGACCGATAAAGTGATAGATCCAAGAACAAAAGTTTATCTATTGAATACAGCGCGTCAAGGCTGACGATGGCGTCAATGAGATGGGTTGGAGACACCTGCTATT
Organism: Dentipellis fragilis; assembly: GCA_004679275.1. Taxonomy (NCBI): domain Eukaryota; kingdom Fungi; phylum Basidiomycota; class Agaricomycetes; order Russulales; family Hericiaceae; genus Dentipellis; species Dentipellis fragilis. Next base: position 61,693 of record SEOQ01000010.1, read on the forward strand.
AGGAGTGACGGCAGCGCCGAAGAGGACGGACGATAACGTTTGGGCTGATCGGAGTCGGCAATTTGCGGTGTCAATTAGGTACTTTCAACGGGGGAAGCAACAGGGATCAAGCGTGGAACCAACCAATGCATGGCGAAGCGTGGGGAGCAAGGTGCGGGCCACATTGTATGATGGGCGTTACTTGTCGCAGAACGACACGTCTGACAAGTGCCGGCACTGACGTCCGTTCTGATTCGACTGTGGAACATCACAACACAAGATATTGCGCCATGTGAAACGAAAGCGCAGCTCTTCATCTTCAGGCGTTCAATTGCAAGCTGCTTTTTCTTCATAGCCCCGTTACCGGCGGTGTTGATCTCGCCCCGCGTGCGTCTACACCTATCCGACGAGTACGCGCCGCAACTCTTGACATGAAGGCTGGCTGGTGTACGGCGGAAGTAGGATTGCCACAAATGACGTAGGGTTCAACTTTGTCCAGACAGGCACTTAATGAAACAAGCCTAATCTACGGAAGTGGTGCCGATACAGCGCTCAAGCGAAACTGTATTAAACGCACCAGAAAGGCATCTCGTCGTCCACTGGCCCACGCAGCCACAATGCCTCTGCAGTTCATACATTCTGTCACTCGGCGATTGATGACTACCGCCATGTGACAATAGAAACGGGCGGGAAGACACCGGCCAATTGAATCAGTGCCCGCGTATCTGAAAGCTTGCGGGCAACGAGCCACAGAGACGCTCGTCGGACCGAGTGTCCAGGCTACGAAGAGATTCGGAGAACGAGGTGGGTATGTGGATCCATAGCTCGTTCTGCTCTATGCACTTCCTAAAAGGCAAAACCACAATCAACGAGGAAAGGCATCCCCACAAGCATGACGGTACCACGTCGCCGTGAGGCCCAACACGATTGAATGGCACCCACGTGTCCGACACGCCGTCTAGCGCGTCCTTGTCGGGGTTGGTGGAAACAACATTGGTGAGAGGAAAGAGGGTATGGCTGAGCTGGATTCGAATGCATACTGAGTTGCATTTGTTTCCGATGGCCGATGTTCCACCGACGCCCGCGCCTCCCGCGTGCGACATGTCTGCATTGTCGCATCAGCTTCCCTGAATTATGGTTTATCTTGACCACTGCGCCTTTGTAACAGCGTGATTTTGGCATGTAGGAACCTCGAGAGGCAGGTACAGAGGAGGGATTGATTGGAGAAATGCCCTGATCTTCCTCGGTGTCACGTCGATGCGCGGCGGCATTTGCCGGGATCTGAACTCCTCCGGTGAATTGCGGTATATTGGATCTCAGCGAGGAATTAGAATGTGGCCACTGGAGTCAAGACACACATGCAGGCGAAGCGCTTCGAGGGGTGGCCTGAGAGGGCTTTACCCCGTCGGTGAGGGAGAAGGCAAGCTGCGCAGGCGCAATTAAGAGGTTCTGATAGGTAAAGGAGGAAACCAGAAGGTAGGGTTGGGGGCCAAACTGGCGAGGCACTGCTGCCCATTGGGTGGTGTGTCCGTCTGTGCCGGCGCTGTCAAGCCGTACAGTGCTGTCCATGTCTCGACTCCTCTTTCTGTGGATCTTTCTTCCATTTGGTCACGGTCGGAATGGGGTCGACCGCCCATGGGAAGGCTCGGCAGCGCCCTATCAGGAGTCGTGACTAAATCACAACATGCCGTTAACAATGGAGGCCCGTCGTCTACCGGATCGACGCTCCTCGAAATCAACCGCTCGAGTGGAACGCCTGTCCGGCGCCTGTCTTGTCATTGAGCATTCCAGCGACTTAAAGAGGCTTCGACTGCTTGATGGAATGTCTGTTACCTCCCGCACTTCCAATGACTTCCTTTGCTCCACACCTCTGCGACTCGTACCAATCTTCGTCTTCGATGCCCATGTCTGTTTCACCGAAGCAGGATGATCTTTCTTCCCGAATGCGATGCCACAAAGGAAACAAGCCTTCCCTTCCTCAGACTAAGCACTGTCCTCTCTGCCCTGCAAAGTTCACTCGCACTACCCACCTCAACCGCCATCTCCGAACCCGTGAGTTCTGCTTCTGCGATGAAGATCTTCCCGCACTCATCTCGGCTCTTAAGACTCTAACGAGCGACTTCATCGATGCGACGTACGTTCTCCCGTCTTCTGCCCTACACTTCCTCACTCTCCCTCCAGACCTGCTTGTCCGAGTTCACGCGAAGTGACCTTCTAACGAGGCACAAACGAAGCTGTGGTGACTTGTGCGTAACTAACGTGCACTTCTGCGTACCAAGTATTCACTCCTTTCTAGGCTCAATCAGAACAAGTCGCGTCGCAAGTCCTGTCAGGCTTGTGCCGAGTCCAAGGTCAAATGTGACCTCAAGGAGCCATGTACCAAGTGCATCTCGCGCGGCCGCGAGTGCATATTCATCAATGACCCGAAGGCATCCCGCGATAAGAAGGCAGCTGCGGCAGCACGAAAACGGGCAAACAGTTTACGAGCAAAGTCCGTCGCCAGTGATGCCAGTCCCATCACCTCTCCCGGCGCCGCGTCTCCCGCCAACTCTTCTGAGGGCAATCTGCCTTCGGCGAGTGCTATCAGCAATGCCGAGGTTGAGGCGAGCACCAGTCGTCTTCAGCACACTTCGCAGTCATCCACTTTTGACCTCTCCTCTGAGATGAGGCCGGCTCTCGACTCCATTGACACTGCAGCGTTTCCCGAGCTCTCTGCTTGTACAACATCGAGTTCTCCCTCTATGTCCCCTCGGTCAGACGCCTTTGACTTCCCGGCTGACTTGTCCTTTGGCATGGGGTCGCGGATGGACGCCCTTGGTGATTCGCTAGCCAAGGTAATGCCCGCGGACGTCATGGATCCTTTCACTGGTCGCCCTCTCCCGTTGCCAGATATGAACGCGGCCAATATGGCCAATTTCTTTTGGGGCGATATGCAGCCAGCCGCTGGCGAAACATCCCTTTCTTCACTTTCGATAGACTTGATAGACGCTCAACCTTTTATGGCTTCCACTTCTCCCACATACCCTCCTCAGCACTCCGGAGCCCCGCCATTATCCACAGCTTCCATCCCTGTTTCGCATTCATGTGCTCAGCATGGCAGCTCGACGCCGGTGACCGCATCAGTCCCCGACGAGCCGCCAGAGACCGAGCTACAGCATTATTGTGCGCTGCTTTCCGAATTCGTAATTCATCATCTAACCCCTTGCCTCTAGTATACTTATTTTTTTCCGCCTTTTCTCATCATCTCTCGATTCTTCATGCGCCCACGTGGACGCCTGAAGGGAAGCCACCCGTCTTGATTCGCGCAATGCAAGCATGTGGTGCCTTGTTCGTGCGCACACGTATTGCGAGTGCCTTTGTCTCGAACACCCTCACCAATATCCGTGAGATTCTCATTCATGAAGTGGTGAGTGTGCCTATCTATCGCGGTAGACGGCCTTCTGATTGCTACGGGCTTAATCAGGCAAAGAATCCCTCAGATTCCGAACAGCAGGCATATCTGATTCTGGCGTGCCTTCTTCTCCAAGTGATAGGGCTTTTCCATCAACCGACCGACCAGGCTGCGACTTCGAACATTTATCATGGAATGGTTATTATGGTGCGCTTCCTGCAAATTGCTGTTCTTTAGACGCCGGGCTCATAGGCGCGCACGTTCTGCAGATGATTAGGCGCTGTGGCTTGATTCAGAAATGCAGCAACTGGACACCTCCGAGCCTATCTGATCCCGCGTCTATCGATGCGGCCTGGCGGGACTGGAGCAGGCAGGAAACTATCAAACGGTATGAGCCAATCGATAGAGGAAGGCAATTCGTTTCTGACTTCTTCTCATTAGGGCGCTGATGCTAGCCTATCTGCACGACACCTGCCATTGTGTCTTCTTCTCCCTTCCGCCATCGTTCTTCGAGTCGGAGGTCGACTTGTGCCTCCCGACAGAGGACGCCCTGTGGAATGCCAAGTCGGCGCAAGAGTGGTTCGAGACACTGCAAAGACCGGCGCCATACGGGTCTACCTCGGCACGTCTGAGAGGCTACAGCATGCAGCACGCCATCTCGAACCTGAGCGACAGCCGTGTCTCTTCCGTCTCGCTCGCGGTCTCCCCCTTTTCGCACTTCATCCTCATTCACGCCATCCTCCGCTCTATCTACACCATCGGCCTTGAGATGCCGACATCGCGCCCGCCTTCACCACGGCCTGAAGCGACCAGTCCAATGTCGGCCAACAGCCCCGATGGCGGGCGGATGGACGGCCAGATCCTCGCGCTGCAGGCGGTCCTCCAGAAGTGGCTACACAGCTGGCTGAACGCGCCCGACGCATCGTCCTCACTTAAGGGCCCCGAGAGCTTCATGCAGAACGCGCTCCCGTACTTCTGGCTTGCTCAGGTATCGCTGCTCGCGTTCCAGCAGGGTGTGCCACCCATTGGCTGCCCCAGGTCCTGCACGCCTGAGGCGCGCCACCGCGTCCTGCGGCAGTGGCTGCACCACATCCGCGACTTCCTGCGGCAGGGGCGAGCAGGCGCCCGCGACGCTCTGGGACGACCTCATGAAGATGGTCGAGGTCAACAACGCCGACGCCGACGCCGCGCGCCATCCAGAAGGCCTGTTGTCTCCGTTTTTTGAACTGTAGCGTTCAGTTTCTGGGGCTGCCAGTCGATTTTCTCTTTACTTTTTCTTTATTACAATCACTTTGGAAGCACTGTACTCTAACAGACAGATACCATGCTATGTACGACCCCGCGCGGCCGCTCTGGCAGATGCCGTTTGTATCGATATGCACGTACAGTACGTAGACGACCCGAGCCACACCCACGATATAGACACACCCATGCCCTTTGAATTCCGCATTCGTATTGCGGGATATGTTTTATCTCCCCCATGCTGCGTATGACAGGATCCACAAGGCTCTATGCTTCCAGCGGAAGTCGGGTCGTACTACGACAAATGTGCTATGACAGGCCAAGCCTGCGACGCTTATTGTCGTGGGCGTGCATGTTCACGCTGCATGGTGCCCTGCGCAGATCGTGTTCGCAGATCGCAATGGCAGGAATGCCGACATATCGGCCTCAGGCAATTGGCAGGAGGCAACCAACAGAGGTGGCGTAACGTTTATCTGAACCAGCGAGCTCGAGCCTCGGGTGCACCCGAGCGCGATGTCGCGTCAATTGAATCGCTGTCAAGTAAACAATGAAATCAGTCTTCTGTCAAGCAGCCCCTTCGCACAGACCCAGGTGATAGGCAGACTTCGGCTTACCTGGGCAGCGAAGGAGCAAGCTTATCACGAGCGAAGCGTTGGATTCTGAGGGGTATGCGGAGCTCCTGGACCTGCATATCGAGTGTAATTCGCAACGAAGGGCTTCCTTTTCCTCGTCTCCGTTCCACCCCACGCAACATTGCACCGCCTACAGCATATCAGAATCACTGGGAACGACGACAGAAAGTTCATTGCCACAAGGAAAATGATGTCGGTGGCCCAGCGGCGACAGCCCTTCGAAACCGAACGTTGACGCAATCTACGCGGAAATTTGGGTGTCAGCCGCTGGCGCTTTGCTGTCGAAGACATAGACAAACCCATGTGCACGCGGCAGCGGCGTGGCGACTATGACATAGTATATTTGGAATGCTCCTGTGGGAATCGAGAACGGGATGGTGAAGACAGATGTCATGTATCATGAAGCGCTGCCGTAAAGCTGGGGAAGCTCCTGGAAGCTCACAGGCGCATTCCGACGACGTGACGGAGTGTGTCCTGCCAGGGGTGGCACTGGCAGCCTGGCAGGTGCAGGTGCAGGCGCGAGTTGTGCCGATGCGACAGTACTCAGGGCCAGGCGTGCCGAGACGAGAACGGCTCACGGCCTTAAGCTTCGCCGCTGGCAGGCACCCCACCTTAACAGCGCGTGAGCCCGAAAGAAAGAAAGGGGGTGCAGAGACGCACCAGGTTGATAACGTTGACGTGGTGTGCAGGCTTCGAGGATTGACAGCCGGTGGAAATAAACAGTCAGAGAGCGCCTAAAACATATCGGACGTGCACGTCGACGCATTGTGGGATTATCAAGACGGTCTCGGCCGATATGAATGTGGATGCTGCGCAATTCGGGCGACGGAGTTGTGTTGACTGTGGGGATAGTAGCAACGGTATGTGGAAAGCCTAGAATTTGACATCTGCTCACCACTGAATGTGAATCCACTCATGTCTTGTTCCACAACGCACGTTGGACCGTGTGACATATCGAAGTACTGATCAATGACGTTAGTTGATAGAACATAGCAGGGTTGGCGAATAACCCACTGGAGTGGTTGGAGTGAGGGTGTCAGATTATCCTCCACACGCGACAGCACAACATTCGGTAGCCTCCATCTTCATCACAGCTGCGTTCGAGTATACAGTTCCCGAAAAAGTTCCGCCAAGCGAGAGCCACACCATTGACGCCGATGTTGACTGGTCGGTTGCATGGAGAGATAACTTGGGAGTTCAATGGTTCATCCGTCCTCCAGTTTTAGAGACGGTACGACCTCCGAGAGCCACTGAGCTCCAGCGTCTTGTTGAACTTGGGAACACCATGAGAGCGCTCAATCAGAGCTGTTTCAAGGTAAGTACGGCAGCGTAGTCATATGAAGACCGATACTTGTATGTGGGAAGACCGTTGCCTACGAACGGCTGAGGAGATCAGGCAGACATGACTCCGTGAGCAAGCTTGTCACATAAACCTCCAAGGGCGGCATTGACGTGCTTTTAACCGACGTAAGATTTGAAAGACATCGAAGATGAAGCAATCATGGACATACCGCATAAGGAGATTCGGAGGGCGCTGGACATAGGTGGAGCCTCGCTTGTGCACCGTGTTCATCGTGCTAGATGGGTCTGATGCGACCGGACGCAATGCGGGCAGATCTCCAGCATCTCCTTGAAGGATGTACGTGTAGTGTCACGGACTCAACAGGCGCGCTGTCGGACAATGCAAATCCCGTTCAGGAGCAAAACGCCGTATCAATCTACATGGCATGGAAAGGATATAGAACGGTAACCCTAAGCAGTTGAGGAAGATGGTCAGCTGCACTCTTGAGGGAAAAGGTAGTACTCGCCTGCGGAAGCCGCAAACAGCCAAAATCTGTTTCAGATACCATGATGGTGCTGAGGCTTGTACAAGCTCCATGGGTGGCTCATAGATGGACACACGCCTATGGTGCGCGTTACTCGGACGTTACAATAGCACTCCATACGCATGCTGCAGACGAAAGGCCCAGTGAACTTGCTACTGTAAAATCGAGGGAAGAGTCAATGTCATGGTCTGGGTTACTGAGTCTCGTGACCAAAGTTCAAGGCTGCCTATTCGGGGATATTGATTTTCCGAAAGAAGTCGGCAACAGCCTGTAGTCTTGGCCAGTCAAACAACCACCGACTAGCAGACCGCCACCTCCGTCGCTTCCAACATCTATCAACGGGCTTTCTGACTTCCAGCTGGCATACTCGCAGAGCGCAGGGCGCGACTGAACCATAACTATGTCTTTCTTCAATTCTATTGGGTGCGTAACCAACCAGATGTTATGTCGGTCAGATGGTTGCATCCTCCAATATTCTGACCTACGTTGCGCTCAGCCGCTCCATGCAGCGGTCAGGACCTCGAGGGCCAAAGCGATCTCCTACCCCGACATCGACGACGTTCCCGACCTCTGTGAGCGGTGGTGACTCGATGCCTCCGCCATCCCCGTCTTCCACATCCGCCCCGAAACCGCTATACCTGTGCAGTCCATTCGTAGAAGCTGCACTTGTCAAAGGAAACTTCAAGACTATTGTGATGCTGCCCAAGTATGTAGATATTATGGAATGGGTTGCAGTCAACGGTGAGCTATCCGTTTCTATCCTACCACCTCTGTATCTAAATCACGCGTTCTTCGCCATGTAGTCTTTGATTTCTTCCAAAACCTGAATATGTTCTACGGCGTCATATCGGAGTGTTGCACCCAGCAGTCATGTCCGTCAATGTCAGCGGGCCCTGCGTAAGTGTCGTGTTCGACCTCACAACTTCGCTGCCTGATCGTGCTATGTGTGATGCACAGGCTGAACTACACCTGGATCAATCAAGATCGCAAGAGCGTGCAGCTTCCAGCACCCACCTATATTGACTATGTCATGACCTGGGTACAGAACCTTCTTGATGACGAAAACACATTCCCTACCAAGTCAGGTTCGTGAACGTGGATCAGCTCGCCTGGGCCACCTTATTAATTGTGCGCATGGTATAGGCCATGAATTCCCACCCACCTTCCCGCAGACGATCAAGCACGTTTATCGGCAGCTCCTCCGAGTCTTTGCGCACATTTATCACGCCCATTATCCGGCTATCCTTCATCTGCGATCGGAGCCGCATTTCAATTCTCTATTTGCACACTTCCTGGCCTTCGGCCGTGAGTACGAGCTTCTCGACATCAAAGACGTCCGTGGCACGCCAGGGCAACCCGCAATCGGGATCGGTGCCCTCTGGGAGCGATGGAAGGACATGGGAATTTTGGAGGGTCAATAGGTTCCCATCACAGCGGCCCTTTAGTTCTGCGCGAAGCGTGATGCATGATGGCCAGGGGCCGTAGCTTCGAAGTTCAGGCTCAGAGTCATGATTCAGACGCGTGCATTGGGCAGGTCTTATCGTGTAAGTATACCTTCCATCAGATGTTACGGCTCGGTACCGTAGGCACTTCATTTAACACTATGCTCAGCGAGTTATACCCCATTATCACAAACAAATGCGATCGCACGTAGTTCCATTATACCTCATCTAGAATGTTGCAGAATCGGATGTCTTCGAACAGATTGTTGCAGTGCGTGATTCGTGAATCGGTTTCTAGGCCTTATTGCAAGATCGATGAATGTGGTATTTCTGACGGTGTATGACAGGACTTGATACCAATAGTCGACTCGGATGCGCCAGCATTTCTAGCCGTTGTTTGTCGTTGTTGTCCAAGAGCCTTGAATTTCAACAAATCCAAACAAAACAGTAACGCCTCCAATGACGCCATAATAGGAACGTCAAATATTGACAACTTGTGACTAGACCATAACCGCCGAGAAAGCAGCTCTCTTTTCTCAAGTGAACATTGCAGTCTCACTATTTATTCTGCTTTTCTCTGTCTGACTCTGCCCAGGTTATTCTTCGGAGTGATTACTGCTTGGACCCAGGACCTAACACCTTCATTTGTAAGCATCAATAACATGGTTCATAGTTGACTTCGTACGATGTCTTCCTTCATCTCTTTCCAGCTCGAACATGTCTGCGGCGTCCAAATTCATCGCCTCTGAGAGAAGACGGCCAAACACCACCAATGTTCTCTTGATGCTGTCAGGAAGCGTTGCATCCATCAAGGCTCCTCTCATTGTGAAAGAGCTTCTTACAGTACGTTCCGTATGCATGCCAACGCAAGGTTTCTATAGGTTTCATTAGTATAACAATGTGGCCATTGAAGTGGTCGCCACCAAAGCATCGTTGACCTTCTTCCGGCCGGAGGATATCAGAGCGCAATCTGTAAACGTCTGGGTAGACGAAGATGAATGGAATGTAGGTCACTACTTTCTATCCACTTCCTGCAGACATTTACAAGCCGTTGACGCAGCCAGATTACAAGATTGGCGATCCAATCTTGCATATAGAATTACGCCGTTGGGCAGACGTCGTCCTCGTCGCACCATGTTCCGCAAACACGCTTTCGAAGATTGCAAACGGCACATGCGACAACTTGGCGGTACGTTCCACGGTCTGTGACCGCCGTGGAGACGACACTCTGATCACCTTGATTCCTCGATGCAGACATCCCTTCTACGCGCTCTTGCACCAACGACGCCCACGTACATCTTCCCAGCGATGAATACGCTCATGTACGAGCACCCTCTGACGGCCCATCATCTGCGCACTATTCATGAGATCATTGGTTATACCATCGTCGGACCTATATCAAAGGGGTTAGCATGCGGAGACGTTGGGCTCGGAGCGATGGTAGAATGGCGGGACATAGTACTTTTGGTAGCGGAGAAGTTTCAACTGACGAAGATCTCTGGCGGCAACGGCGCCTCAACTCTTCCGACATAATAGGCCGCCGTTTTGGATGTACCAGTGTAAGAGTATAAATCACGCATGGAGTTTTGACAATACTCACTTTGGCTCGGGCCCATCTGCAGGCGCCACTGGTCAAATTAACGTCGGCACATTAACGGTATTGCATGTGGTTGTAGCAGCATGGGCGCAAGTGTTTTGCATTTACAATACGCTGTAAAGTCTTCACACTACCTCACTGGTGAGTGCGGACGGTCTGATTCACCGCCCCTGTGAAACAAAACATCATGTTACAAAAGGCGCGCAGATATCGTCAGAACAGCGCCGGGCGAACGTATGTCTACGGTACATGCATGTCTTCTTGTGGTAAGTGGATCTTAATCCTTTCGGCATGTCACATCCCTTCCAACGTCCACCCCGACCATCCAATGACGCTGCGCAGGCGATTCGATGCGCTGCTATGTTCCGCGGGCTCTGGCCAACGTTGTTGATTTGGATATTTATTGACGCTCATTAATTGCTGTTTTCCATACGTATGCGAAAGTTAATTCGAAGTCGTCCGGTCATGCGAGGGTCCGGCCAAGACTTGGGCGTCATGAACAGCGCCATGATCTACACTTGAACTTCTTAATGCCGTTATGTCCCAGCAGCTCATGTGCACTGCAGGCCGAGCATGTGCCGGTAATGAGGCGTAGAACGATGACGGTCCGAATGAACAGGGGCTTGTCCGCTATTCACGGCGACAGAAGTCAGAGGTCAGAGCTTCAGTGACATGTTGAGTCATTCCAGCTGTGTCTTCCTTTGTCCGCCACATCAAGTGGATGGTGTATACATACCGAAAGGTATCGGAGACCTTACGTGTGCAGTATGCAATGTGTTTCGCCGGTTCCAAGTTCAAAATTATAATCTATCATGCGCATCCAGTATGTTAGACATTCAAGTCTATAATCAAAGAAAATCTCTACGTTGAATTGTCCGAATGGTATTCCATGAAATCTGAGCGAAAGGCCTCTAGGTGATCTGGCTCGTTCTAGTTAGGATGATCTGCATCCCACTGTGCCATCTCTTCTTCTGACTTGAACCTTGCGAAGACATGTATGTGAGCGAGGCCCGGCACGCTCTGCAGTCTCTGAAATCGGGGGTCACATTATGATGGATTTATGAAAGAGGAGAAGCCGACTCACGGGCGGGTTTACAAACCACGCAGTCTCCCACTCCCTCTCACTCCACTTGGCGCACACGAAATTCTGCACTTCGCTACCAACTTCGCGGACCAATTTGTTGTCTTCCTCCGTGCCAGGCGGGCTCCGTACGAGGGATTTTTCCGTGACGCCCCATTCAGCCAGGGCAGGAAGGCAGGAAGGGAGCTTCGAAGGAGACGGAGGGGGCGAGTCGGGTGAAAGACCAGTAAATCCCCAAAGTCCATCCTGAAGCAGGCGAGGCCGGATAGAAGGAGGTAGATCCGGTGGGAATATAGGTAGGACTGTCCAAATCAATGTATGTTCTATGTTGCCCGGAACTATGTTGTAATAGTATTGAGAACTAAATATCAAGGCACGAGTGTCGATGCAGACGTACCAGAATATGGCCAATCATTCTGAATAACGCTGATCAAGCTTTCAGAGATGTCAGCTGTAAAATACGGTTTGGCGTCGGGCGGAATTGCGGGGGGTTGCCCCACCGCTTTGGTAGGCTGGCCAGTGGCGCCTTCAGGGACTAGACCCGTCGTCGCCTCGGGGTCTACGGGGGTATTTGGGGATTCCAGTCTGGAATGCAGCTTAGAAAGCGAATCCGGTTTCCCCCATTGAAGACGGTAGGATAGAAGATAGTTCACTACATCAGGATTATAAGCTTTGAGTCTAGCATGAGCGTACAGTAGAGGGGTCCGTGCTTACCCATTGACCCGTATTCTGCTTTGATTCCATTAGCCCATGTCTGGTACCGTTTCTGCAGCGTGCGGTCCCGTTTCAAGAGGCCCAGATCGCTGGCGTGTGAGCGCCGTGAATAAGGCAAATCCAATCTTTCGGCCACATACTCACCCAGAGTTCACGAAAGTCTTTAGCTGCTGCCATGTGAACTTGGCAGGATAGTAAACAAGAAGTTCCTCGCGTGTCGGCGGGCCAGACTGGAGTGGTACGTTCGCAGGGGTCAGGTTTTCTGACGGAATTATAGTCATGCTGTGGTCAAGATACGTTCCTCTAGAATGGAATGGTATCGTGATAAATCAAGTAACTCCAGGGCAGTAAGCAGTGGTCAAAGAGTAGTACGAAGGAGAGCAGTTGGGGCTATCAGATTCGAGGTGACTGCAACTGTCCTCATTGGGATTCGAATGGCCGATCCCGCGAGCACGGCAATAGCCGGGGTTTAGAGATAAGATAACGCGTCGTCGCCTTGATCATGACAACTTTACTTGAAGCAGCTACGGTACACAACCTTTAGATTCGAACCACTCGGAGTACCTGCTGCAGCATTTATCTTCTAGAACCATAGCATGGTGAAATGCAAAATCGCAAGTCTAGTACCTCTACGCAAAACATACGAGGCAGAGGCAAGAGAGGGAACACCGGTTCTCGCCTTCGACCACCCAATGATAGCGTCGACCGTCTCGCGACAGATTTTGGGAATATACTCTCTGTCAGCCGAAGTAGCGGGTTGGACAGAGGCGGAGATGCGTAAGTGTTCTCCATTTGATGACCACCCGCGATTCAAATGTATGCTGAACCTTTCTCTAGGTTAAAATCCTTTGAAACTCAAGAAGCATATAGGAAATTCATTCAGGAGAAAGTGGGTTCATCTCACTAATTATAGGATCCTGGCGTGACGGGAGACATGTCGGGCAGATATTGGAGTACTGGAAGCAGTATCAGAGCGGTGAACACTTGTCCGAGGCAGACATGAAACAGAAGACGGAGGTAGAAGGGAACATAATGATTTTGTTTCGTACGTCCCAGCGCAGCATACCTTGCATTTTGTTCAGCTAATATCAGTGCAGGAAAGCTACGTGAGGGTATTGCCTCTACAGAAAGAAAGGACTCATTCTCCCTTGAAGGTCCGTTGTCACCCTGGACACGTTTCAAAGCGCTCATTCCATCCTAATTTTATAGTCTACGAGACGTCCCTCTATCTCTCTGTTATTTTCTCTCTCCCGGGGCAAACGAACGCCATCACATCACATCTCATACCAAGCTTCTCCGTCTACACACCGGCCGATTTTCTTTCTGATGCATGCGTCCTTGTCTCTCTCGTGGATGCTTTGGTCGTCTCTCACCCCTCGCAACAACTATACTTAGATCGGCTAAAATCAGTCCCTATCCCCCATCTCCTCCACGGTCATGCAAACTCGTGGGTTGAAGCAGTCACACGCTGCCTACGACGACAAGAATATCGAGGGCTAGATGGGCTCACGCGGTCGTCAGCAGTCGATATTCTGGTGTCTTCGTTATCAGCCGCACCACGACACTCTCAGGATTCAGGCTCATCATCAGTTCCCGTCGACGCCTTTGTGCCCATGCAGCAGAATCTGGTGCGGCTGGCAATCAATACTCTTATTGATCGATTGCGGGAAAAAGCTAGGATCGTTGCCTGGCGAATCTTTCGCAGCGCATATCGAGAATTCAAACTTCCGGTGCTCGATACTCGCGCATGGCTCGCTACTGGATTACTGCTGGGTAGCGACAAATCCGGTGACGATTCAGTGGATTCATGGTTGTCGCAGGCAGCAAGTAGCGGTGAGGTAGAAAGGAAGGTGGGTGCAGAAGGTCAGTGGGCCATCAAGAAACGAAGGTAGCGTAACGGTAAATTGTTTCCGGGTATGAAACCTGCACATCATACTTACGTATGAGCAGATTGTGTAGACTAGCTAATGCACAAGACATTCGGCTATTTGTTGGTATTCGTCAGTACAACTAGAAAATGGATGGAGAATGCTACAATTGACTATTACTCTACTATTGGTATCTGGTCAACCCAAGTGCCCCCAAATGGGTAGATGATGAGGAAAAGAAGTGAAGGGAAACGAGCGAAGAGACTCCACGACTTCAGTTAATGGTGACTTTGTCCAAGAGATCTGCCAATGCGTCCGCTGCCTTGTCTGCATCGCTCTTCTCCGCTTCCGGCTTCTCGGGCTTGACCTCGTCTTCGCCCTCGTCCTCTACCTCAGCTTCCTCCTCTTCCCCTTCTTCCTCCTCGTCATCCAGAAGGAATTTTCCTCCCCTCGACTTCAGGTAATCCAGCAATGTCTGAATACCTTCGTCTTCTTCTTCGACCTCGTTCCATTGGAACTCGAGGATATTGACTTGCTTCAGGTGAGTGCCGATTGCGTCCGCGAGTACGGCAGCCGTCTTTCCCTCCAGGTTGTTGTTCTGCAACTGAAGGATACGGAGAAGCGGATTGGAACCTGTCGCAAGGACCTCAATTGTGCGCGGGACCTCGCCTTCAGCCGAGAGCACGCAGTCGGAGAAATTGAGGGTGTGAAGAGATGGCCAGTGCGGAAGCGCTTGGGCAAACGCTTGGGAGCCCTCCTCCGAGAACGTATTGTCCTGTAGATCCAGGTGCTCCAGATCAACGTTCTTCGCCAGACCGCTTGCCAACGCCCTGATACCCTCCATCCTGATCCCATTCTGAGGCATGCGCACCTCCTTGAGCGTGCCATGAGCTGCGAAGGCATCCGCCCACGCAGTGCACTGCCGTTCTCCAGGCGATTGCGACCGCAGATCACGACGCGCAAATTGCTTTGCTTCCCTTCCTTCTTGCTGAGTTCGGCGGATCGACGGAGTGCGTCTGCGATAATTGCACCACCGGCAGGACCAAGCCCGTTGTTGTTAAGCTTCAGGATTTGGAATGATCGGTTTTGGGTGAGGAATGGGACCATGGGGTCGACGGAGCGACCGCCAAACGCGTTGTCCGAGAGGTTAATCTCGACGAGAGACGTCTTGTCGATAAGAGCATCGCAAATGGCTGACAGAGCCTGGGGGATTTCTGAAATGAGGCGCCCCGTAAAAATATCGGCGAAGTCGGCGACCTATGGGTAGGGCATTAGTCGGAGTATCGGTATAAGTGAACAGTATGCTCACCTTGAGAGCAGTCGCCTTCTGAAGGAATTCCGCAAGAGCCTGTGATGCCTCCACTCCGATCGTGTTGCCTCCAAAGTGGACCTCCTCGAGTTTTTCGGGGTCGGAGTCGCGGAGATGAGGCTCAATGTCTTGCCGGCTGTTCAGCTTCAGCCCCTTGCCATGGAGTGAGAGAATAGTGGCCATCTTCTATGGTTGAAGTCAAATTATGATGGTGTAAAGGCAGAAATGATTCAAATGAAAGCTTGGAAACCGAGGATAGCAATCTGATTAAACCGCGCCCTGGTCACTTCGCGAAATTTCGAGAAAGGCAAGGCGCGTCGCACACGTGATCTATCCTGAAAGTCGCATTCGCGTCTTGTTCGCGTCGTCGCAAAAATTCATAGTCGTCAACGACGTCTGGACTATACCACAATCGAAAGGAGGAAGCAGGTAAATCAAGAAGACCAAATTTAAGCTAGCCCTCTTCATGTGCGATATACATAAAATTACTGGAAGACACCAAAGCGTGAATATATGTATGTCAATGAGTGGGATATCATGGGTCAGTCGATATGGTGAGTGTACGGCGATAGATCTAGAGAGTAAAGATGTAGATAAATATGAATGGGTTCCGTGATACATGTTTGCCAATCGAGTGATAACAATGAAATGCATGATCCTAGCCTTGTTACACGGCGCGCGCAGAGCAGCGCCTATATTCGTGATGTTCCTTTATTCCTTTATTAGAGTGTCGTATCTAGTGACATTTGTGAGAATTGACGTTGCGCGAGTGCCGTATCCCAGATGTCCCTCCAGCCTGCGCGCCCATGAGCGAAGTTGCCTCCTTCTGCAGTGCTGGAGGGTTCATATCCGCGGAACATCGGGTGGTCCTGCGACCTCGGGTCCGCGCTGTTGTTAAGTGGCATCCTCCTCTTGGGTACATGCGATGCAATTTTGGGCGTATCAGCATTAATCATGACCGAATCAATGAATATGCTGTCCCCGAGAGTGACAGAACCAAATGCAATGGGCGTCTCCAGTCCGTTTACGAGACCTGGACCCAGTGCTTGGGCGCTGTAATGGTCGTGGTATATGGTGACACCATGTTTGACTCCGGAGCGAAAGAAAGAAGGCCGATGGTCGGCTGAGAATGGCTGAAGGAGATGTTCAGGTATCATGTCCATGACCGCAATGAGACCTCTCTGGAGACCGTTGGCGAATGTGGCTGCGTCGATATTTGGGACCTCGATATGAACGTCGCTGGCAGTGAGTTGGGCGTTGGGAGCATGAAGAAGCATGTGATCCAGATGAGTTTCGTCCAACGTTCCATAGAGATAGAAGGGCATTTTAGTGGGATACGATAAGTCAAGATGACGCGTGGCGAGGGAGCGGCTCTTTACGACCGAGATGTGGGATATCAGGCAAGTGGCGATATCCTCCGTTCTAGTATATCAACTCAGTGAAAAACATCCGAGGGTCGTATGAACAAAGTACGCACCCATTGGGAGTTGCTTTCGAAATTCGCCCTTGGAACGATTTCTTCTGAACAATGGTCGACAGTTCCTCTTCTTGGAGGGTAGATACGATGAAGACGGCCGAAGGGTCCTTATTCTTAGCATCAAGGTACTTCTGCTTCTCCGCCGGGGGTAACTCGGCGGTCATGATGCATTGGCGGCGCTGACTCACGCTACTGAAGCATGGCATGTGAACAAGATGCATTTGACATGAGCCCTGGAGAATGAAAGCGTGGAGGGCAGGGACCGCTTGATTCCTTTGCATCAACACCTACGCATCGCCTTGATCAGAACCGAATAACAAGAGGGAAAAGACAGATTGCTGTTCACCTTAAACTCTTCTTCAGCTGTTTCCATGAAGGCGTGGGCCAGAACCGACTCAAAGTTACCACGCGACGAAAATGGAGACATAGAGACATTCACCAGGACGAAGAGGTCCCCGTCGCCAAGGAGGCCAAGACGTTGCTTGAAGATTGTGAGACAGCTGCCGTACTCCTTCTGGGAGAAGATAGTCGACATGAGAACGACTTTACGATCGTTCGGATTGTCCGCCAATTTGTGGAACGACAGCTTCTCGTAAATCCTAGCGTTCAGATAGTTCGCCTCCGTGATGTCCATGTTGACCTTGCCGTCAATTCGAAAGTTGCACGCAAAGGCGTTGACCACTAGATCTGACCCCAAGGTTTTTAACAAAGCTCGCGCCGTTGGATCCCTGGAAAGCTCTTCTCGGCTCCGAGAGAGAATGAAGTCCCGTATGTACCGCCTTTCTTCGTCAATCGCTTGAGGCGACGGGTCGGCCGACCTTTCGCTAGGAAGCATGCGGAACGGGACGACAAGGAGGTCCGGGTGGTCCAGGGATATCGTAGCCCAGTGAGCATACATCTATCACAATCAGATTCCAGTCAGAAAGAATGAAGAGTCTATTTGATCGAGCGCCTCGCACCTTAAGGCTGGTAAAGACAGATTCTCCTAAAAGGAAGCCATAACCACCTTGATGAAGACCAATCACCTCATGACCGAGCCACGCCGCAACGGGCGCGGCGCCAGGTTTACTGAAAAGGCATTGTTATTGCCGCCGCCCTCCCAAAGAGAGTTATGAGTACAACGTACCTTCCTTCTATCCCATACACGCCCATCCTTGAAGCACCATCTTCGGGAGAGTCGATAACAGGACTTGTCCATGTCACAAGATACCGGAGGCGGCCATCACGATAACACAAACTCCCTGCAGGATAGGGAACGTAACCGCTCTTGTGGGGATCAATAGTAACCGAATCGGCGAAGCGAATGTGACGCAACTCCCTCTCCGCGTGAGAGCTCACGAACAGTAGAGGATCGTCAAGGCTGTTCGAGATACCCTGAGACGCAGGATTAGGCACTAGCATTGACGTAAAATATCCGCCCCAGGCAGCGTCTGCATGTATCAGAAAAGACAGTCCACGGCGCTGGTACTTCTTTCGCAATGTGAGAATCTGAGATAAAGGATCCACTGCGCCATGTTCAGTTGTTCCCATGATCGCAACCACGGCGTAGACAGCTTGGCGATGCTGCAAGCACTGGGCCAAGAGGGTATCAAGAGCTTCACAGTCCATGCGGGCCGATACATCGACAGGAACGCCAATCAAATTCTGGGAGCCGATGCCGGTTATCGCTAAATCGGTGAATCAGTAGTAGAAAAGACAAATGGTCAGATTGCACGTACCCGCGCCCTTTGGCCATGAATAATGAACCGTCTTGCTGACAAGATATTGAGGAGGCTGCTGGATTCCGAAGTATGCTTCTAGCTCGTGTCGGCCAGTCGTCTGGATGAGATATTTGCCCATGATGCCATGGACAGACTGCGGAGATATGCCAAATTCGGCGGAAAGACGGGCAGGAAGGCTGACGATCTCGTCAGGAGTCAGATTTAGGAGCTCCCATGGATCGCAGTCGATCAACAACTTCTCGCGCCCTGTAGCCAGCTTCACCTTGACGTGCGCCGTCATAAACGCGAGAGCTGGTTCGCTGTCAATTGCACGCCTCAAGGACAATGGGTAGAACTTCAAATTGCGTGCTAAGAGCTGTCAGTTGGTAACGGCCCTCCGTGATAGAAAAGTGTAACCACATACCGACCCTAGGAACCCACGTATCCAAAATAACAGACGTGAGTTGCTGAAATCATTGCAAAGAGGCGACAGGCCTACCACATGGACTCTAGGTTGGCTACGGAGCCGTCACAGGTAATATGACCCCATGGAGTAGGTCCACAACTCTGATCTTTGGGAGATTTCGCATCAAAGCCAAGCATACTGCAAAGCTGCTGGCCAACGTCGAATTCGATGATGCTGGTTAAGGGGCTGCCCTCGACGGCGACGTTGTTTGGGTTATACATGAGTGCCATGAGGTACCCGAGCGTGGCCGGCATCGACACGTCGTTCAGCATATGTGCCATATATCGCGGGGAAAAGAATGGTACACTGTGTTGCGGAAGAAGAGCGGAGAGGAAGTTGACATTGGTCTCCAGCTTCGACAAACTTGTTTTGAAAGCGGAAGACGAGACGGTCTCTTCGTTTATAAAGTCCTGCCATGGTCTATTTAATACGACTCTTCGTAGCTGAGCTTGATGGGCAGGACTCACCTTGTCTTCGGGAAAATAATCTCTTCTATAACAGATAAGATCCTCAAGTATCGTCTCAACAAACTTCTTGAAGCGGGCGCCATTCTCAGCCTTCGGTCCCAAGAACCAAGCGTCGGCGGCTTCATGGGCTTCTCGTAAAGACCCTGCAGGGGGCGTCTATGGGAGATGTAGAGTAGCTCGCTGGATCGATGGCAGTGGTCAGACGAGGAACCTTTTCGACCATTGTACGGACCGAGGGCGGCGTGGTGGAGCTAAGAGAGGGATGACCGCGACCTTTAATAAAGTCAATGCATATAAAAAGCAGACCAAGACGGTCCGATTTCTGTAAGCAGAATTTTAAGGTCCGGGTGGGAAGAAGCTCTTCTTCGGATGCAGGGTTCCCGAGAGCGCCGTGAAGATCCACTCTAGGACACTGGTGTTTCCTGCCTGACGACACGGGTACACAGGACGTCAGAAACGTCGTCCATCAGATAGAAGCTGATGCACCAATCCAGCTGGTGCAGCAGGCAATGCGGCGGCTGGCGCATCTATTGTCAGCCGTGTGCCAGACTAAGTCTGATCAATCACTTGGTGGCGATACACTCCTGGATTGAATGGGACAATAGTTAGATTCAATGACAAGAAATCAGTCTACGCGCAAGTTGTCAAGAGGGTGACCTCGTTCAAGCACGCGCGAGAGAAAAAAACATGACGACAGGATTGATACCGCCCTTCTGAAGCACATGGGCGCGCGATGGTAGTATACTTGTCGACTGCTCCCGGAACTAGGGAATAACGACCCTGTCTTGGTGCGATGGTCGGTGCCTCGGCACCGACGTACCAGAAAACCATCACATCCAAGATCCAAGCACGTCAGTCTGTCAATACTCAGTGGCTCCTGACACTGACAAGTTATTCCGCTGCAGTCCTGTGACATAAAGCATCATTGAAAGCATCAGGAGAACTGGAAACTTGACGTACTTCAATTTCACTATCCAATGCGAGCTTGAAGTCATGCAAATGTCTACAGCCGGTAAACTCGGGGAAGCTCGACGTCGACGAGGGGACGCGACTGGGACGGTCGATTCGGGCCCGGGGCACCATTGAACGTGGCGCGGGGCCGCGGGCGCTCCGAGTCTGAGTCCGATTCGGAACCTCGGAGGTCATCGAATTCTGGCGATCGCAAATATCATCTTATCTTATCCGATAGATAAACAACCAGAAACTTTCACGAACGAGTCGCCACTCTCGATCCAGCGACCATTGAAGTTTATTGCCACCTTCCAGCTACCACACTCCATATCCCAAGTCAAGCTCGAGGTTACCAGTCAGAACTTGTTTGCCTAGGCAACGACCGGATGCTGCCTCGACAGTCCTTCATTGCACTATGTCCTCTCTTACGTTTCAAAATCCACTGGCCGTGAAACTCGTGCAGCAGGTCACCGCCCTCGCCTCTTTTTTGCCTCAGGGATCAAACCATATTCGGGCACTTCATGGATGCAACTCTTTCCGACAACTCTTGACGACATTATCACAACTTCTAGTTGTGCCTTCTCTAACGGCCGCCGTTGCATCTACGTTCAGGCCGTTGCTCTTCGACCTTTGCGCGCGCCTGCTAGACGACGATACCCAATTGGAACAAAAGCTTAGTGCGCTGTGTTTTCTTCTCCAACCATATGAGGAGCTTTACCCGTATGGATTCTTGCACCGTGTCCTTCTATCTTTCGGCTGACGTATTGCCCGTAGTATTTTCTACGAATTCATCCGTCAGCACATACAAGAGTCAGGCCCGTTAGCCTTCGTGCTTGAATCTGAACCTTCAAGCTCAATCCCTTCGGAGTCTTTGCAACGTATTCTGCTCGCATACTACCGGATTCTTCAAGCGAACAGAGAGCTGCCTCGTCAACTTGGCTGGCCACTGTCACCCTTTTCAAGACTGATCTGGGATCCACACCCTGATAATGGAGTCCGCTTCTTAGCTATCCGCTGCTATGCTCTTCAGAGTGGGATGGGTGAAGCTGAGCGCGGGACGTTGGAGGAGGAGGTCGTAGGCAAGGACTCAGAGGTAGATTGTCCTCTGGAATTTGGCCAAAATATTAATGGCGAGGCCAATATCGTCGACGGATGGATATTACCTATATTGGAGGCGAGGAGGCTATGGGAATGTCGGGATGCCATCGCCGCTGACACTCAAAATTATTTTACTGAAGACCATACTAATGTCATAGGGGATTCTGACCTAAGGTGCGTGTTGCTGCTACCTTTGGTTTTCGTTTCTGATGTATCGTCTTAGTCCTTTTGTCACTAATATCCACGGAATTCTCATGTTCCGAACGTCCAATTCTGTCGCTTCGGAGTCTGGACTTATCCCTACGCCAACAACGGTGGAAGCTTTGCGTAGCATTGCTTTGAGGCTTTCACTGCGGTTACCCGTTCTGTTGACGTCTGCGCCATCTGCCGGAAAGTCTCTCCTTCTGACTCACCTCGCCGGTATACTGCATCCCGACGTGAAGAATCAAATAATCACAATCGCCCTTGCGGATACGTCCCTCGACCCTCGATCTCTGCTAGGCTCCTATATCTCTTCCCCAACCAACCCTGGTACGTTTGAGTGGAAGGAAGGGGTATTGGTTCGCGCAATGAGAGAGGGAAGATGGGTCTTATTGGAAGATATCGACCGGGCGAGCAATGAAGTACTCGGTACCCTGAAGCCCCTCGTGCAATCTATGGGTCTGGACAAGTGGGTTGGAGGAAGGGTGAAGTTGGAGGTTCCTGGCCGAGGAGCTGTCGTCGCAGCTGAGAGCTTCGCCGTCTTCGCAACGCGGTCACTTCAGCCGTCGCACAACGGTGTCTTCCCCAAGGCTGCGTTTTTCGGATCTCACAAGTTCGATGAAGTAATCTTACGTACGCCCAGCTCGGAGGAACTGCGTCTTATACTCGACTCAAAGTTCCCAAGACTGTCAGGGTCTGCTGTGTCGGGCATTATTAGGCTCTGGGAAGGCATCAAGAACTTGGGGGTCGCACCGTCAAGTCGCCAAGTTGGGCTCCGCGAGCTGGAGAGGTTCTGCGTTCGTATCAATGCTCTCCTCCCCAGTTCATTCCAGCCCATGCAGATTGACGTGGATGCCGAGCTTGAAGCGGAAGGACCGCATACACTTCCTTTAGCTTTCGCCAATCCTACTCTGCGCGAAGAAATCTACTTGGAAGCTAGGGACGTCTTCTTTGGCGCAGGTACTCTTACGGCCGCGGCAAGTGCACATATGGAGGCTATCGCCGCGATCACCGCAGAGCACCTAGCATTATCTCTCCAGCAGCGAGACTGGGTCTTGACTGGACGTGTTCCGGAGTTTGCGGTCGAGAAGGACGTCAACGGCCGGAATCTCGCCGTACGTGTTGGACACATCAGACTCCCTGCTCGCCGTAAGAATGTAGAGATCGCGACGCACTCAATGTCAAGACCATTCGCGATGCATCGCCCAGCCGTCATCCTGCTATCACGTATAGCGACGGCTATCTCTCTTTCCGAGCCAATCCTGTTGACCGGAGAAACAGGAACGGGAAAAACGAGTCTGGTCACACACGTCGCGTCTTTGCTGAATCGACCTCTCATTTCCCTGAACCTTTCTCAACAAAGCGAGTCTTCTGACCTTCTGGGTGGTTTCAAACCCGTCGATGCGCGTGTCCCTGGCTCGGAACTTCAAGAACAGTTCCTGGAACTATTCAGGGGTACGTTCAGCGCCAAGAAGAACGCGAAGTTCGAGGAGTCTGTTCGCAAGGCAGTTCAGGAAGGAAAGTGGAAAAGAACTGTCGGTCTGTGGAAGGAGAGTGCTCGGATGGCAAAAGATAGGATACGCGCTAAATTGGCCGAATCTATGGAGTAAGCTTCTCTGCGTTTCGTGACTCTTATGAGGATCTCACCAATATTTACAGGATCGACGGGACGAAGGACGAGCTAGACTCCGGCGCGCCCCGAAAGCGTAGGAGGACAGACGCCATTGATCTCGCGGCATCTGAGACGCGTTGGGTCGCGTTCGAGCAGGGTGTCACTAGCTTCGAAATCCAACACGTGCAAGGGAAGAGCAAATTAGCGTTCAGCTTTGTAGAGGGGCCTTTGGTCAAAGCATTGCGTTCGGGTGACTGGTAAGCATGCCACATTCGGATCTTGAGTTGTTCGTTAATCGTATTTGTAGGGTCTTATTGGACGAGATAAATCTTGCAAGCCCTGAGACGCTTGAAGCAGTTTCTGGTCTTCTTCAAAGCCCGACTGCCTCGATTACTCTGACCGAGCAAGGATCTTTGGAACCTGTCGCTCGTCATCCTGACTTCCGCCTTTTCGCCTGTATGAATCCCGCCACCGACGTCGGAAAGAAAGATTTGCCTCCCAACATTCGATCACGGTTCACCGAGATTGACGTGCCCTCTCCGGATTCCGACAGGGAGACGCTGCTCAGCATCATCACCCAGTACATTGGAGCCTCGGCCGTGAGTGACAAGGCGGCGATCATGGACATTGCGGAGTTTTACATTGCTGTCAAGCATCTGGCTGAAACCCGCCAAATTGCAGACGGGTCTAACCATCGCCCTCACTTCAGTATTCGCACATTGTCCCGCGCCTTGACGTTTGCTGCCGACATTGCAGGTGGTTACAGTCTACGACGGGCTCTTTGGGAGGGTTTCTTGATGGCTTTCACCATGATCCTCGACGCCCCTAGCGCAGAGATAGTGACCGCTCTTGCTCGAAAGCATATCCTATCAGGTGTCAGGAACACTCGCTCGTTACTTGCAAGGGAACCCGCCGCTCCTTCTACTGGATCTATCGATGACTACGTCAAGTTCGGGCCTTTCTTTCTGGAGAAAGGACCCTTATCCGAGGACCCGGTGGAGAACTACATCATGACGCCTTCTGTGGAGAAGAAACTCATAGATCTTGCACGTATTATTCTCACTCGACGGTTCCCTGTCCTGATCGAAGGCCCCACGTCTGCCGGCAAAACCAGCTCTATCGAGTACCTTGCCAGACGGACAGGTCACCAGTTTGTTCGTATCAACAACCACGAGCACACAGACATCCAAGAGTACCTCGGTACTTACGTCTCAGATCCGGTCACCGGCAAACTTGTTTTCAAAGACGGTCTTCTCGTTCAGGCCCTTCGACGGGGAGACTGGATAGTCCTGGACGAACTGAATTTGGCGCCCACTGATGTCCTGGAGGCTCTGAACCGTCTTTTGGATGATAACCGAGAACTCGTTATCCCAGAAACCCAAGAAGTAGTGCGACCCCATCCTCATTTCGTCCTCTTTGCAACACAGAACCCTCCCGGTCTCTACGCGGGCAGGAAGGTCCTGTCGCGGGCTTTCCGGAACCGTTTCTTAGAAGTACACTTCGAGGACGTCCCACAGGCGGAATTGGAAACCATTCTCTGCCAGCGTTGCAGAATTGCGCCGTCGTACGGTCATCGCATCGTCGAAGTCTTCCGCGAGCTTCAAAAACGTCGTCAGGCGAGTCGTGTTTTCGAAAGCAAGCACGGCTTCGCCACCCTGCGTGATCTTTTCCGTTGGGCTGGCCGAGACGCTGTTGGATACCAGGAGTTGGCCGAGAACGGTTATATGCTGCTCGCCGAACGTGCGCGCAGGGACGATGACAAAGCGGTCGTCAAAGAAGTCATCGAATCGGTTCTCAAGGTCAAGGTCGACGAAGACCCCATGTATGATTTCAACCGCCAGGATAGTGATTTGCAGTCTCTACTGGGTTTCCGAATCCCGTCGTCAACTAATATTGTCTGGACCCGGGCCATGCGACGTCTTCTCATTCTTGTTGGTCGTGCTCTGCGCTTCAACGAACCTATCCTGCTCGTAGGTGAGACGGGGACTGGCAAGACGTCGATCTGCCAGATCTATGCGGATGCCGTGCACAAGCGTCTTGTTGCTGTAAATTGCCACCAGAACACGGAAACGGCGGATCTCATTGGTGGTCTGCGACCTGTTCGCGACAGGACGGCCATTGTCGCAGAGGCCACTCAACAAGCCATTGCGCTACTATCCGAACACGGAGTGGCGTTCCCATCGACTGACTGTCAAACACTCATGCCCTTGCTCGATAATTTGGCCAAAAGTCCTTCATTGAAAAGCCAAGTGGACGAAGTACGCCTCAAGTTTCAGCGCGCAGCGGCCATCTTCCAGTGGCACGATGGTCCTTTGGTGGAAACTATGCAACAAGGCGATGTCGTCCTTCTCGACGAGATTTCCTTGGCGGATGACTCTGTCTTGGAAAGACTTAACAGCGTATTGGAGCCAGAACGGACAGTGGTCCTTGCAGAGCGAGGTGGGGACAACTCTGAAGACTCGATTATCCGTGCCACAGATGGATTTCAGCTGCTCGCTACGATGAACCCGGGAGGCGATTTCGGCAAGAAAGAGCTGTCGCCTGCTTTGCGCAACCGATTCACCGAGATATGGGTACCGGCTGTTGACGATCGCTCTGATATCGAGCAAATCGTTGATAGCTCATGGCGACATGAATGCCTTCGGCCTTACACAACCAAACTCCTGGACTTCTACGACTGGTTGAGTGTGCGTGCGCAAGAGCGACACCTTCTTGGTTTAAGAGACATACTTGTATGTTCATTTTGAGATTTGCCATTATATCCCTCTGACAAGGTTCTTCAGGCTTGGGTCGACTTTGCCAACTCTGTTTTGAGTTCAGAGGCCATGAAAGCGATGCCATTGAACGAAATCTTCGTAAGCAAACCAATCCATCTGAGCTATATTTTCTAACGTATGCATACAGCATCACGCCGCCTACATGACTTGTTTGGATGGACTCGGCTCTTTGCCGCAGCTTGCCGGCTATTTGCAAGCAAGCTTACAAGCTCTGAGAGACGATGCAGTCAGAAAACTTTACGAGCTCGCTCCTTTGCCCCGTGATGAAGAGTCGTCGACTGTACCAGTTCATGATCCATCTCGGTTCGTACAACTCGGTGCATTCGCAGTTCCTCGCGGCCCTCTGGAACACACCGTCGACTCCTATAACCTTCAGGCGCCCACCACGCAAGATAACGCCATGCGCGTTGTCCGAGCATGTCAAGTTCTGAAGCCGATCTTGCTCGAAGGTAGCCCGGGAGTTGGGAAGACTAGTCTCATCAAAGCCCTTGCGAATATCTGCGGGTATCACCTCTGCCGTATCAACTTGTCTGATCAAACGGAATTGGCCGATCTGTTCGGTTCAGATCTCCCAGCCGAAGGAGGAGGACCCAACGAATTTGCCTGGAAGGACGCAGAGTTCCTGTCTGCTTTGCAAGAAGGTCACTGGGTTCTTTTGGATGAGATGAATTTAGCTCCACAGGCTGTTCTCGAAGGTCTCAATGCCGTTCTGGACCACCGTGGCACCGTCTACATCCCAGAGTTAGGACGCTCATTCACTAGGCATCCATCTTTCCGTGTTTTTGCAGCCCAGAATCCCATCCAACAAGGCGGTGGTCGGAAGGGTCTACCCAAGTCCTTCGTCAACCGGTTCTCGAGGGTGTACGTGCAGCCGTTGACATCTAGCGATCTCCTTCAGATTTGTCGACATGGGTTCCCTGATTACCCAGTGGATTGGCTCAAGGGCATGATCTCTTTCACCACCAACCTGGAAGTGGAAACCACCAAATATCAGTCATTTGCGAGGGCTGGCGCGCCATGGGAATTCAACCTCCGTGATGTAACCCGTTGGCTAGGCTTGCTGAAAACACCTTCTAGATCACTGCATCCCATCGAACATTTGCATAACGTTTATCTTACGAGATTCAGGACCGTCGAAGACCAAACAAGGGCTCAAGATCTGTTTACGCGGGCCTTTGGTATCGACTGTCGCAACGCTTCCCGGGCACCTCAACCATCCATATCCCCCCGCTACGTACAAGTGGGCCATTTCATCACTAGTCGGAAGAACTTCTCTTCCTCATCGCGATCGGGGCGCCTTCTTCAAAGTCACCTATCACCTATGGAAGCCCTTGGTGTTGCGCTCGAGCAGAACTCGCTGGTTATCCTCACCGGCCCACATGACAGTGGTAAGACTACTATGGTACGGTTCATGGCTGATCTCACAGGAAACGTTCTGCATGAGGTATCCATCAGTAGCGGTACCGATACGATGGATCTTCTCGGTACGTTCGAACAGGTGGATGTTGGGGGTCGTCGACTTGCTCTAAGCCAACGGTGTCTCGCTCTCATCGAGGCTGTCTTACGAACCCGAGAAGGTTCCAGGATGCAACAGTTACTTCAATCTTCCTTCCCTGGCTCTGGGTCTGCTCGCTCCCTGACGTCAGATTCGGATCTTCATACTCTCGAGTCAGTTATCAAGGCACTTGGTCAAGTAGAGGCTCTTGATGATACCCAAATTTCTGAGAGAAGGGAACTTCTTGTGGACATAGAACATGAGCTGTCCACCTCAACATCGTCGGGCAGGTTTGAGTGGACTGATGGCCCTCTCATTCGTGCACTGAAAGAAGGTCATTGGATACTGATTGACGACGCAAATTTGTGCAGTCCTTCAGTCCTAGACAGGCTAAACTCCTTGTGCGAGCCTTCAGGTACAATTACCTTGAATGAGCGAGGCTACGTCGACGGTAAGGTCCCGATTGTAACTCCCCACCCTGCCTTCAGGCTCTTCATGTCTCTTAACCCTCAACATGGAGAGCTGTCTCGTGCCATGCGCAATCGTGGTGTTGAGATTTTCGTCTCTAACAAGCAGACTCCGGAAGACCTGAAAAGGATCCAAGAATACCTGCGTCTCCCGCTGGGTTTCCCGAGTTATCAATCGGGAGTACTTGCCATCGAGTTCGAACTTGCTCGTCGCGGGCTGCTTCGTCTACAACCTGTTCAATCGGAGATCAACTGGCCCTCAGGACAAACCATTGATCAGGATTCGCCCTCGTCTTCTTTGCTCCACCTATCCGCACCTATATTGTCGTCTTCCTCCGAAAGTCTTTACGAAGCCATCTTGCAGTTTACTACCTCGTCAGCGATTCCAGCATACAATGCCCGTCTATCTAGATTTCTGTCCAATGATCCTATACCTGCTGACCATCACGCCCTGAAGCCTTTAGGCGTCATCGTGGGGGCTATGCGGAAGAGTCCAATGTTCCGCGAAGTGGAGGAGATACGAGGACGATATGGGCGAATATGGCCGGCGTATTCTGATTTACTGACCTATCAGGTTAGTGATTCAATTCACATGTTCTTTGTATACTCTTTCTAAATGATATGCCGTGATGTATCTAGCCCGTGGACTTCTTCATGAAATCTATCGTTCTTTCCCATTCGTATCCTGACCTGGACCGCCCCTCTGCTCATTTGGCGACCCTACGCTTAATCGAACTTTTTGTAAGACTCGTTGTGGACGGTCACTTGGATAAACTGCTGGAGAAACCGTTTGCCACTGGGGTGGGTAAATCGAAGCACGAGCAACCACTCGTCCTCCAACAAGCCATCAACGCTGCCGGAGACGTTGTTGCATCGATATATCAACTTGCTCATAACTTATACGAAACCATAGAACCAGAGCTCCCCGAACATGACTGCGTAAGCCCTCTCCGTTCTGATGGGTCATCCACCTGACATCGTGATCACAGGACGACGTTGCCCTGACTTTAAGACTCCAAAAGTATGCGAAGTTTGTGTACAAAGCAAATCTCAACGGTTTCAATTTGTCGGTGATTCAAGCGGTGACCAACTGGATCCTCGAGAGCCTGCCAGAGTCTTCGGGCCGCTTTTCTGCTGTCAAAGGGCTAGTCGATGGACTAAAACGGCTCATCACTCCAACATCCGGCCTAGGTTTGGCGGATATATGGGCAGCCTTTTTACAATCACTACCTTCCGTAAAGAAGCACCATCTGGAGCGTTTAGCCAAAGGATCAACATTCGACAGTCAGGCTTATCGTGAGTTTGCGGTTCTCCACGAGTTGGGCTTCAGTGATATCAACTCTCTGCAGGGCGTCGCATCGACATCCTGAACTTGATGGCATTGCAGGCGTTGTCAAGTACCGGCGACGAGAAGGAAGCACTCTCACTCCAAGAAACGATCCAGGATATCCAAAATGTAATCTATCCTCGTAGTCTTAAATAGGTCACAGCGGGCTTACTCTTTCCAATGTCTTCAACAGCAACTCTCCAGTGGTGCTACTACTGATCAGACCTCCGCGGAAGCGATGGATGATGCTTTACTTTTGGTCAAAGAGCTCAGCGTGCTCGCCCTCCTACGCACTACCGATGCGCAATCCGCTACGGTACGAGTGCTCTTGATCGAATTACAAGGTCACATTTCTGAAAGTTTTGACCAGATCGTCGACAGTCTTCTTGATATTGCGTGCCAAGATCTGCAAGGCCCTCTTGGCCGATTCGTCCCATATCGCCACGCCGTGTGGATGTTACAAACCAACAAACGTAAGGGACACTGAACCATCCTTGTTGCTAGCTGACATATTCTCGAATAGTCACTGTCGCGTCATCGGTCACCCTGCATATGTCGTGGTTGAAGGCTTTGTGGAATATTCATCACCTAGGAGGGCCGTCTATCCTTTTGGAGCCAACTCAACTTTGGACCACTATTTCTAAGTGGTAAGCGTCAAAGGTGATGGTTCGGTCGAATTGTCTTAAATTACTAACTGTCCGACAGGGACTGGAATGCAGTTTCTCTGCGCTCCTCGCGATACTACGAAGCAAATCTGTGCCGTCACTCCAAGCTGGTCCTTATGCAATCGGACTCGCAAATGCCACGCATTCAGCAGCTCGGTGTTCTGTTCCGCAGAGCTCTCTTAATTGTATGTCTTGCTGTCCTATTTCATCTGCCGTGCAAGCAAGTGATTAACATCATCCTAGCTCTCAGCCTGCTTCAGCGAGTCTTTCGACGATGCCACGCGCGCAGCACTGCAGCATGAATACCAGGATTCGTCGACCGCTCACCCTCTGGTTGATCTGATAGGCCTATTCCAGAAGTCTAGTCATCCTCAATTTGGTACTGCCGCAAGCAAGTTGCTATCCATTGCGAAAGACATTGATAGGCAAGAATCCCCAGCACCATGCACAATGGGCTATTGCTGGATAAGCTTGGCTCGCGTGATCCTCGAGCTGTACGTTCCTAATACTCCTATCGACCCTTCCACTGCGCAACAGTGCACTTTGGACTTTTGGACGGAAGAGTATGTTCGGATTTCAGAGGAAATTCATCTACAATCTGAATTGGAGAGGCGCACAACTGGGAATGACAGAAACGGGATGATCGACTACCTGACGCAGGAGCTCCAAGCAGCGCAACACCAACTGGATAACTGTCCTTCTTTGACAACCTCGCGGCGTAGCGTTGATCGTCTTTCAGCGTTTTGGACCGAGGTGTCGGAATTCCTGACCAAGGTCATCCCAGCGAACAAGCTCGACACGCTGATAGCCCTCATGCGATCAGGAGATGCAGTTGCCAACACACGGGAACATGTTGTACAGGAATCTATCACTGGGTTCTGTCAACGACTCGAGACTGTTTACACCGAGTTCGAGGATATCAATTCGCCATTGCAATGGGCTCTGCTGCAGATGAAGCTTGGCTTGCGTTTACTTGCCCATGCATCCATTCCTCCGGATGAGGGTGTTAGGAGCGTGGTTGAATCCCTTGTCACCTTCCCATCGGTGCAGAGCTGCTTGATGTTGCGCTCTTCCTCTGTCAGTGGCACGAACCTGGGACCGGAAGCTTTCAAATTCGTGCTGCTTCAATTGACTTCGCTCGCACTGGAGGTTGACGTCGGGTTGGAAGTTAGCTCTCAAGTCGAGGCTCTCGCCAGTCTGTATGAGCAGGCTGTTCGTATGTGGTCCATTGACAGGAGCAGACGAGAAGAAGCCGAGAAAGCTTCACAATCTCTCTACAGGAGCAACGCGACGTCAAATGAGGCCGTCCCCGACTCAGTTCTGGAAGAACAAGAGTTCTTGGCTTTGTTCCCTAACTTCGACGAGGTCCTCGAGGATGAGTCCGATGTTGGTCCGCAGGTCAAGCAGTCCGAGAAGCCCTTGGCCGATCCATTGAGCATGCAACAGCTGGTAAACTTGCACCTCCGGATGCTTGCCACTGACAGCCACTCCAGACACGGTTCTCTGGACGCGGAAATCGAGTTCTTCAAGACCCGCGTCTCTATGGAACAACCGCTCATAGAGGCCAATATCAGCAAGCTGCCCGAAACGCTAGATCAGTCGAGCCTCGTCTATCAATTGACCTTGATTCAGGACCGTTATCGTACTCTCGAGACGGTCTCCGATACTCCTGGTCGACCATATGACTTCTATCTGGATCCCAATGTTCCCGAAACTCGAAAGGCGTCTACCCTCGTCGAGAGCATTAAAGAGCGTCTCCGGGTGTTGATCCAAGAATGGCCTGATCAGATGGTATTGCAGAACCTTTCTGAGCGCTGTGACCAGATCCTGGGCCTCAGCCTTCACAGCTCTGTCGCGAAGGTGCTTTCCGCTCTGGAACAATTCCTTCTCCAGACCGAGGACTGGGAAATGTACGCGAACAAGGAAAACAGCCTTCGGGAGCATCGTCAGATGCTGACGACCCAGATTGTCGAATGGCGTCGATTGGAGCTTTCCGCCTGGCAAGGCCTCTTGGAGACGCAAGCCAAGGCGTTTGAGCAGGGAGCCTCGGAATGGTGGTTCCACCTGTACGAGCTCCTCGTAAGAGGACTGCTCAGTGCTGTCGATTATACTAGCGAGGACGGCAAAGATATCGAGGACTACGTCGACAAGCTTCTCCTCTTGGTCGACAACTTCGTCCAGAGCTCTCCTTTGGGTCAGTTCAGTCGGCGTCTTGAACTTCTGCAAAGCTTCGAAACTCTTCTTGGTCACCTCGCAGCCGTCAAGACGGATCAGGAGCGAGAGGCCTTGGAGCGAGTAGCGCGCATCCTGTACTCGACCCGAAGCTACTATGCCCAGTTCCTTGGAAAGATCACGCAGTCACTCGCCTCCCAGAGGGCCGCACTGGAGAAGGAAATCAAAGGGTTCATCAAACTTGCTAGCTGGAGGGACATCAATGTGCAGGCACTGAAGCAGAGTGCGACGCGGACGCATCACCAGTTGTACAAATGCATCCGCAAGTTCCGAGAGATCATGCGTCAACCTGTCAATGAGCACCTTCGACCAGACCAGGCGTCCAACTCGGATAGCGTCCCAGTGTTTGGCGCTCCCGCCCCACGTCAACATGAACATACCACAGATGAATACGTGTTCCCTGCTCGGGCTGAAACTGTCAAGCAGGCGCCGCATCTCCAGCAGTTGCCTTCGACTTACAAGAAATATCAGACTCTCCTGAGTACGCGTATCGGAGACTTCATCCGGACCCGACCTTCGCACGATGTGGACAGTTTTGCGGGCGAAATCATTTCGACTGCCGATTCGTTGGCGTCAGAGTCGATCCCTAGCGACCTACCTCCTGAACGCCGCCAGAAGCAAGCAAAAGCTCTCCTCGTGCGCAAGAGGAAGGCCTGGAGCGACCTGCTCAAGGAACTCAAGCGCGTTGGGTTCGCCGCGAATATCAAGCCCGAGGTCCGCGAGCGGCAGAGGAGCGAGAGGTGGATCCGCGAGCAGCTTTCCATCCCTCCTTCTCATGCCGACTCTCCCGATATCAAGAGGATGGAGCGATACCTCTATAAGCTGAGGGGCCTTCTCCCGGACGTTCGGGCGTCGTTGTCTGATCATAACCCTGATCTTCCCACTCGCGAACTGCAGCGGGGAGTCATGTTCCTTGAATCTGGGCTGACGGTCGCCTTCCATGCGAGATCACAGTAAGTCTCGCGCAAATAGTATGGACGCTGTCAGTACTGATACACGTATCTTCTAGTCTGGCATCGTTGATACCGAGTTACGATACCTTCATCGACGTCTCGAGACGCTTGGAAATGCTCAAGGGCACAGCGAGGGTCGTCGCGTCAGGAGCCGAGACGCTTACCCAGGTCCTCCATATCAAGGACTTCGTATGCAGATGCCACCACGCGCTGACTGAGACAAGTCGGCAACTCGAGTCATTCGGAAGACTGCCTTCCGCTCAGCCTGCTCCTGCCGAACTGTTGCAAGAAATCAACCTGCTAATAGCTTCGACCGAGACTCATCGATCTAGTCTCTTCGAAGTCATCAGCCATTTGAAGCTGACGAAGACGCCTCTTCTGCTGGAAGGTATGTAACTTCTTTACCCTTTGAATCGGACGCAGTTTTGACATGTTTATTATGTAGATGAGTACGAGGCTGTCTGTGCGAGCGTGGCACATATCTCCAAGACCATATCCCAGCTGCGCTCCTGGGAGCAGGTTCATACGCACGTCAGCTGTATCCTCACACCAGTCCGCACATGGATAGAATCCGAGCCGATAGCCGTACCTCCCGTCGTCGAGAGAGACAGTTCGACCGCTCCAGCAGACACCGACTACGTTATCGACACCCTTCTGACGACCGTCCAAGATATCCTGTCGAAGCTCCCAGAACAGCCCGAAGACGAAGACCAAGAGAACTTCGTGAAAGAGACGTCTCGGACCTTGTCTCTCCTTAGCAACGCACTGCGCGTACAGACCATCGTGCAGACTCTCGACCGCGTCGTGTCGCAACTCGCGGGTGCTTCCGAGGACGACATCCAGTTGAACATCACGCGTCTTTTGCCTTTCGTCAAGCGCTATGCTGTCCTGGTGGAAGAGCACCTAGAGGCCCTTACGAAGTGGACGGGAAGTCTGTTCAAGCTCGACTACGTCGTCTGCACGATTATCCACACCATTGCCAAGCAGGGCTTCTGCAAGCCTCCGGATCTGGAAGAAGGCAGCGAAGAGGCCGAGGGCGGTGAGTCGACAGGCGGGGTCGGACTGGGCGAAGGCACGGGCAACGAGAATGTCAGCAAGGAGATCGAGGATGAGAGCCAGGTGGAGGGCTTGAAAGGCGACGAAGATGAGACGAAGCGGGATCGGCAGAATGAAGATGAGAATAAGGACAACACGATCGAGATGGCGGAGGACTTTGAGGGGGAGATGGAGGATGTGCCGGACGATGGTGAGGAGGAGGAAGGAGAGGAGGGAGAGGATGAGGAGGGAGAAGGGCCGGAGGATCAGCTTGGGGATTTAGATGCGTCTGATCCTGCAGCTGTGGATGAGAAATTATGGGGCGATGAAAAGGGGCCGGATGGAGAGGACGAGGGCAAGACTCAGGAAGACCACTCGACGTCCAAGGGTGACGATTCGGAGATGGTTGCGAAGGAGGGAGAGAAGGAGAAAAAGGAGAAAGAGAAGGACAAGCAGAAGCCAGAGGACAAGCCACCGACAGACAATGCACCAGAGGAGACCATGCATGATGAAGAAGCAGAAGAAGGGGCGGACATGGCGGAACCTAACGAGGCTGGAGCACCCATCGATGACTATGTCAAAGAGGCGGAGACTCTGGACCTTCCAGAGGACCTGAACATGGAGATGGACGAAGGTGGCGAGCAAGAAGGAGGTCCGGAGAATGAGGATGAAGACATCGACATGGATGAACCTGGTCAACAGGACGACGCGATGCCTGAAATGGAGGAAGGTGCAGAGGAGCAACCTGGATCCCCTCGTGATGAAGCCAACGATGAAGCGATGGGGGGATGAGTCTCAGATGGAGAAGCACGAGCAGGAAGGAGGGGAGGAGACGAACCCTGAAGAAGAGACTTCTGAGGATGCAGTCGGTAAGCCAGATCTTGAGGCCGGAGACGGTTCAGCAGGAGATGCAGCACCCGAGGAGTCAATGAACACCAACGTCCGCGATACTGCCACAACTGGTCAAGGAGCTGGTACTCAAGGTACCGCTGGCGCTGATGCCGGAGCAGGCGAACAAGCAAACCAGCAGGATGATGCGTACGTGCCATGACCTTGGCTTAATTTCTATCATTAACGTCCTTTTACAGGCAAGCGGTGGATGGTGAACAGCAGGCAGAGGCTCCCAACGAACCCAGCGCTGGTGGGGGCGTAGCCACTATTGGCAACGAGCAGGGCACTGCGCCGTTGCAAGAGATGCCACAGACCGGCATGTCTTCCAACCCTCTCCGCAGCCTTGGAGACGCCCTCAAAGAGATCCGCCAGCGCTTCGACGATATCTTGGAGAGCAGCGATACAGCCGAACGGCCTGTGCCCCAAGCAGCTGATACAGCTGAACCTACTGCGCAGCTTGAATACCTTCATCCTGACGATGAGGACCAAAACATGCAAGCGCTTGGTCCTGCTGGCGGAGAAGAAGTCGCTAAGCTTAGCGAGCTGCAGATTGTCGACGAAGAGACAACAGCTGAAGACGCTGATATCCCTATGGACATCGACGACCAAATACTCCCTGACCCCCTTTTGCAAGCCCAGCAGACATCTTCTCTCAATGCCGAGCCTACCAGCGAGTCCTCCAAGAAGACGTCGAAAGCGCGCTGACCCAGAACCAGGTTCGGTCGCAGCAGCCAGGCGAGAAGCCGGAGCCCTCCACCGACGCCTACGCACCAAAAGCTGAGCTGGACATCGAAGAGCCGGAAAGCCAGGAGCTCGTCGAAGCGGAACTGAGACGCTGGCAGGCCGAGGGCCATCCCCAGCAAAGCACCGAACACCTCTGGCACATGTACGAGTCCCTGACGCACGACCTCTCCTTCGCGCTGTGCGAGCAGCTGCGCCTCATCCTCGAGCCGACGCTCGCGACGCGTCTCAAAGGCGACTACCGCACCGGGAAGCGTCTGAACATGAAAAAGATCATCCCGTACATCGCCAGCGAATACACGAAGGACAAGATCTGGCTGCGCAGGACACGCCCCAGCCAGCGGGAGTACCAGGTCCTCATCGCGCTAGACGACTCGCGGTCGATGGCCGAGTCGCACTCCGTCCACCTGGCGTACGAGACGCTCGCCTTGGTCTCGAAGGCGCTCAGCCGGCTCGAAGTCGGAGACATCGGGATCGCCAAGTTCGGAGAGGCGGTGGAGGTGCTGCATGGGTTCGACGAGGGTCCGTTCACAGATCAGGC
Organism: Dentipellis fragilis; assembly: GCA_004679275.1. Lineage (NCBI taxonomy): Eukaryota > Fungi > Basidiomycota > Agaricomycetes > Russulales > Hericiaceae > Dentipellis > Dentipellis fragilis. The sequence goes on from SEOQ01000010.1 coordinate 97,870, forward strand.
TGGAATGCGCGTCATGAGCTCGTTCGGGTTCCACCAGCGCGCGACCAACGTGCTCTCCCTGGTAGAGACGAGCCTGAAGATCCTCGAGGCGGCCCGGGAGCACCGGTCCTCTGCCTCGTCGGCGGAGCTGTGGCAGTTGGAGATCATCATCTCGGACGGTATCTGCCAGGACCACGAAAAGCTGCGGACCGTGCTTCGCAAGGCAGAAGAGCAGCGCGTCATGGTCGTGTTCATCGTTATCGACTCGCTGCATGCGAACACGACTGCAGCGGCCGGCGCGAGCAAGCCCGTGGCCGAGGGGGTTGGAGCTGCGCATCAAAATTCCATCTTGTCGATGAACCAGGTGGCGTATAAAAATGTGGATGGGCGGATGGAGCTGCAGATGCAGAGGTATCTGGACTCGTTCCCGTTCGAGTATTACGTGGTGTTGAGGAGCGTGGAGGCGTTGCCGGAGGTGCTGTCGAGTACTTTGAAGCAGTTCTTTGAGCGTATTTCTGAAGATTGAATGTATTTCTTGTTATCTGCTTATCACGGTGTCATCTGTTGAAGTGTAGCATTACTTTGTCGTGTGAGTAGACATGTGCTTGACCTAGGAAGAGCCTAGTCTGAGACGGAAGCAAGGTGACTGCGACGCGTCGTGCACATGACTGTCGGACTCAGTCACGCCAGTGTCACGCCTCGCCAGCGCGGCCTCTGATTGGCCGGTCTGCATCCGCATTGGGGGAATCACCGCGTCTTGCTTCCGCTCAACTCGACAGCTTACAGCGCCTGACCTTTCAGCTCAACTCCTCCCCATTTTGTCTGTCACCTCACAATGAGCGGGGTCTCACAGCGAGACAACGATTATCTAGCCTCCGACTCCCACCAGCATCACGATGACTCTGTAGATGAGGAGCGCAAAGGCTTGCTCTCTGGCGAACCGCTCCTCCCTGGCCCGTCGAAGTCCAAGACCCATGACTTCGAATTCACCACGGACCGCTCGTGGGTCAAGTACTTGATCTTCTGTGCCGGCGCAGTCTTCTTTGGTGCTGCGGTGTATGGGACGTACCTCTATGACACGAGAAATGACGCGCGGGAGCGGGCGAAGGCCATGCATTTCGAGGGGCAGACGCTGCGGTCGAATGGGACTCATGACTTCAAGAGAACGGTGTTGATCGTATCTATTGATGGTCTGAGGTTTGTGCCTCAACTAGTGGCGGGACGATGCATCGTCTGAATGTGTTCGTCAATTTAGAGCAGACTATCTTGACCGAGGCCTCACACCTCATCTGCTGGATATCAGCAAACAGGGTCTCAGAGCCAAGTTTATGCGCCCTATCTTCCCGGTATGTCTCTAACACCGTCTTTCTAACGTCCTGCTGACGATACGCACCAAGACTCTGACTTTCCCGTAAGTGCACGCATCTCAGGAGGTTGTATGGTACTGAACTACTTTGACGAACAGCAATCACTGGGCGTTAATGTGAGTTAAATTTCATAGACACCGCTGAGTATGTTTTACTGAATCCATGTCTAGGACGGGTCTTTACGCCGAGTCCCACGGAATTGTTGCGAATGTACGCTTCCATGCCTTCACGGGTTATCATGCATTGCTCAATTCATGGCGTTATCTCTAGAACTTCTGGGACGCCGAGACTGACTCCGAGTTCCACTACAACAAAGAGGCGATCTGCTGGGAACCACATTGGTGGTTTGGCGAGCCGGTGAGTGTTCCTACAGCAAATGGCTTAGTGCACACGATGTTCACCCCTTCCAGATGTGGGAGACAGCAGAGAAGGCCGGTGTGATTAATGCGAATCTGATGTGGTACGTCCTTTCCCTTTTCGAGCGTCAGGCAATCGTCGATAACCTCCCTTCTGTAGGCCTGGCCCTCCGAAGACATCTTCCGGCGCCGCTCCTACGTACTTCGTTCCTTGGAGGGTAAGCACTCTGCTCGTGATTTGCCGCTATGTGCTCACTCTCGAGTCCACAGGACCACGTCCCTCTTTCCGAGAAGCTCGATCAGATAACTTCGTGGATTGATTTGCCGCTTGAGGTGCGACCACAGCTTATAATGGGTATGCAGTGACTGTTCTCCTTTTGCTGGCGGTCATTGATATCTCTTGCAGCATACGAGCCCTCTCTTGACCAAGCCGGCCATCGGTCCGGCCCCTATTCCGCCCTTGTCAACGTGAGTCCAACCCCCAGCAAAGGCGCACCATATGTACTGACAGGTTCTCCAGAAAACGCTCAGCAACATCGACGTCTTCGCGAAAGAACCTGCAAGACGCGCTCGTCGCGCGCAACCTCACCAACATCGTCGACATCGTCTTCGTCAGCGATCACGGCATGACGGACACGAGCCACCCAGAGCTGGTATACATTGATAAGCTGCTCGGCGCGGACGGCTGGGCGGCCGTGCAGCACGAGGATGGCTGGCCGTCCATGGGGCTGCACTTCCGGCCTGGCGCGAACGTGACGCACTTCCTCGACGTCTTGACGAAGGCAGCGGGGGAGAATGAGGAGAAGTTCGAGGTGCATACACCAGAAACGATGCCCGAGCGGTATCACTTTGCGTATTCAAACCGCATTGCGCCGGTCTATGTTATTCCGAAGATGGGGTATGTGCTTACGACGAAGAAGGAGGGCGATGTTGGATTGAGCAAAGGGGTGCGCGCGACATTCCCTTTTTTCAGAGAGCCAACACTAACATGTGTATCTGCGGTGCAGAACCACGGCTACGACAATGCGGATCCGTCGATGTACGCCATGTTCGTCGCGCACGGGCCCTTCTCCGCGGTCGCGAAGGCCATCCACCAGAGCCGCGCGGCGAACCCCGTCAAGCGTGCGCTCCTGCGCCCGAACAAGGGCTGGCACTCGACCGCGGACGACACGTATGTCATGGACGGGTTCCAGAACGTGGAGGTGTATGGTCTTGTGATGAAGCTGCTGGGTATACAGCGCTGGGCGGCGCATACGAATGGGACGAGTGGCTTTTGGGATAAGTATTTCTGAGTGGTTGGCTAGGGATGGATGGGTTTGCATTGCTGTGTTTTGCCTCGCTATAGACTGTTTTTTGTACATTACATTTAGGTCAGCTTTGGATTATACTATGACCATCATAAATAAGTAGGCGTTGGCAATACCACTACTAGTACGAGAGCATGCACATCGCGTGGCCCGGGATTGGTTCGGAGACGTCGATGGCATCGCGTTGCGTTATAGACAGTGTTTGATTACAGATTACAGCAATGAAAGCGGGGACCGGGGTCCCACAAATATACACTCCGTAGAAAACATAAAACATACGTGTTCGTATCGGTACTATGCAGCACTCAAGAAATCGCGGTCGCGGCGCTCATAGTGCCCCTTCTATCCATCCGTTCCTCCTCTACCACTTCGCTCCGACTACGGCTCCGCCCAGCGCTCAATCCTCCGCATCGAACACAGTCTGCCCCGCCGCCGGATGGTGCACGGTGATGTGCTCGCCGGTCTCGGTGGGGACGTACGCCTCTTCGGGGAGCCCGCTCTCGTCGAGGCCCTCGGCGGCCTCGATGATCTCGTACAGCTTGGACGCGACCTCGGGCGGGGGCACGCGCCCGCTGAGGATGTCGCGCACGGGGATCGCGGAGCCGTAGAAGTCGCGGTTCGCGTCCTTGCGCTCGATGAGTACCGTGCCCTCCAGCGAGAGCCCCGCGAACAGCCCTGTGGGGCAAATTCACGGCGCACGTTAGCATCAGCGTCTCCATCATTCGTAGCCGTGTCCGTATATGCTTCCGCAGCACGCCGGAAAATACGATAGGCAGGAAGGGGCGCACGCACCCTTGGACTTGGAGTACGAGAACATCGGCGCAGGATGCGCAAGCGTCGCCTGCACGCTGCCGCCAGTGCCGATGGGGCCCGCGGCCGCAGACACATTGCCGCCGATCGTGACGTTGCCGCCCATGGAGAACGCGAGCACGGCGTCCTCGCTGTTGAGGACAACGACGAAGTCCGTGATGTCCGCGCCGATCTGCAGCCCCCACCCGACGCCGCCCGTCGCGATGCACGACGGCGCGGACCACGAGCCGTCCGGCAGCCGCGCGATCACGATGCCCGACCCGGCTTGCCGGAGAAGACGAAGCCTGCTTTGAGCACTTGGAAAATTGCGAGGCCTGCGAGGCCGGCGGTCGGGTGGGTCAGAAGACAGATAGGGGTGGAAGAGGGTAAAGAGGCGCACCGCGGGCACGGCTGAGGACAGCCTTTGGTATTGAGTTGAGTGCAGACTCAGGGTTTCCGGGATCGGCTGAGGGGCGATGTGAGATGACGCTGTGGGATACGAAGAGGGATGCTAGGCAACGCACCGAGGAAGCTGGCGAGGATGTTGGCTGCCTTGTCTGCTTCGCCGGGGAGGCTGAAGCCCTGGGCGAGGCTATGGGAGCCGGTGGCGACACGGCGCTGGCCCTCCTGGAGGAAAGCGGTCGCCTGGACACCTGCCTTCTGCGCGCCTTTTCGGAACTTGTCGAGCATAGACATGCTGGGTTGTGGGTGTGGGGGATGGAAGGATGGGGAGTGCTCCGAGTCGAGGTTACTAGCACGACTGGGCTCGTAACGCTTATGACGTACGCCACATACAATCGTCCTTGCTACCATCTCTTCTTTCCTTTCCACATCTGCATCCTCCACAACACAACATTTCTAACACACAATTTTCTTTGTGGCATCTTCTAGGATTCTACTGACTACATCAATGCAGCAGCACGCGGAAAGCTTTCCGAGGGCATCACTTCCAAGCATCTGTTCTGACATTACCGCCCTTCATGCGCGTCACTATCTCGCGCGCAGGCTCTTCCTCCCATACCACCTTCTGTCCATCACGCATGCGAACATACTTGTACTGAATAGCCGTATTCGTCGGCAGGTCAACAGCCGCTGCGGTGTAACTCTCAGAAGCCATCCTCGTGAGACCCGATACAAAAGTACTCACCGCTCCAGTTCGGATACCTCTCACCCGAGAGCCTCACCGCATTCTCTACATTCCACNCCCCCAGCTCTCCCACGTCTCCTACCACATATATGCTCTCTATGTTCCTTGTCAACGACGCTTCTACCCCAACAACCATACCAGCAATCACTTACCTCCAACCTCCGTATCCGCCTTCACCTCAAACGTCACCTCCACCACGCTCCCACCGCGCTCACACTCCGCCGGCACACTCAGCCCTCCCGCGCCCCACGCCCGCGTTACCTGCCCCTCCCTCGCCGCAAACGCCGTCCCCGCCGCTGCATAGCTCCANGTCAAGTCAAACGCGCTGCGCGGCCGCCCGTCCACCCGCGAGAACTGCTCTGCGAGGCCCCCGTTCGCCGGCATGTGCGCCGCATTCGCCGCGAGGAACGCATCTGCGTGCGCGCGAACGGCCGCAGCGAGCTGTGCGTATGTGTGCGAGGACGCGGGGTACGTTCCGACCGTAATCTCCGGTGCGAATTGCGCAAAGAAGGGGTGCGAGGTGCGCGTGATGTTCAGGACGCCATGCGCGTCCCAAGTGAGCAGCGCGTCGTAGAGCTGCTCCGCGACGGCGAAGTTCGTCAGGTACCATGGCTTCCAGTCGACTTCGCATCAGCATGCATACACCTCAACGCGAGATAAAGGACCGCAGCTTACGTTCCCCAGACAATCCCCGCACGACGACCCGTCCCATGTCGTGCCGTCATACACATCCTCCGGGTACCGCCCCGTCGCAACAGCGCTCGAATTACGATTCACGGGGTACAGCTTGCGGAATGCGTCGACGAACGCCTTCAGGTTCGCAAGTGCTTTGTCCGAGCAGGGCTGGAACGTCGCCGCGTCGCAGCCCGCGGCGATGTCCCACGTGTGGATTGCCGCGAGCACCGTGTTCGCGTCGATGCCCGAGCGCGTCGTCGCGCGGGGATTCGCGATGATGTGGCCCGCGGAGGCGTTCCAGTATGTCTACGCCGATGCGAACTTGGAGTTAGAGGGATGGGATGTTGAGAGACGGGCCGGCGCACCTGGAGGAAGCAGAGCGTGTTGTCTGCCTGCACATCGTATCTGTCCGCAAGCGACGCATTCCGAAACCCGACTCGGCGTGCGAGCGTGGCGCCTTCGCGTAGCGCGCGGTGCTGCACGGCGGTCGTGAAGAAGGACGGGGACGCGACTTCCTCCCACAGGTCGAAACTGCGCGCACATCAGCCACCAGCCATTAGCATCCTCCACCCTCCACTCCACATCACGATTCTGCAAACGAAGGCAAGGGCACGGATAAGGGAAGGGACTCTTACGACCGTTGATCCCACGTCTCCGCGACGTACTCCAGATCCTCGCGCACGATCTCCCATATCCCCTCTGCCTTTTCCTTCACCATCTTTCCTTCCTCGTTCGCTGTGTTCGTGTCGAGCAGCCAGTTCGCATACCGGATGAGCACGATCGCGCGCAGCGCCGGTCCATCTGCATTCGCACCCACGCGCCACTCAGCTCAGCACTGCGAAGACAGGGATGGAGAGCAAGAAGACGCACCGCGTTGCGGGCGCCCCCACGCCCCTTCGTACGCCCGCCCGTCAATATGGAACTTCGGCTCGCCCAGGCCCTCTGCGTGTGCATTGCCGCTGGGGTTCGGCGTCGCCTGGAGGGCGCGCTGGAGGGCTGCGTATTCGTCCAGTCTCGTTTGCAAGTCTGCGTTCGCGGAGGACGAGGACGAGGTGTGGGAAAGGACGAGCTCGTCGGAGAGCGCCTTGAAGACGAGCGCGGCGTCGCGCGTCCAGGTGTAGAGGTAGTCTGGGTTCGCGGAGCCCGGGCCTGCGATCACGACGCCCGCCTGTGTGCAGGTTGAGGTGCAGGTTCCGGTTCCGGTTCGCCCATTTCAACATGGATCCTTCGTCAGAACCACACAAGAAAGAGACATGGCAAGGGACGTACGCGTGCGCCCTGCGCCTTGGTCCCGCCCGCGCCGATGTTGTCCAGCACGCCACAGCGCGCGATGGGCGCCTGCCACGCAACGTATGCGTCTCCGTCGAAGGTGGCACTTGTGGATGCTGCGTCTGGGGGAGGGCTGGGATTGATATTG
>SEOQ01000100.1:0-52836 GCA_004679275.1 Dentipellis fragilis
TTGGCGGTTTTATTAGGGTTAGGGTTGTGATATTGGATTTTTTTTAAATGGCGGATTTACTCTAGAATAGGGGTGGTTTCGTGCTAAATATGCGATCCCGAGTTACCAAAAAAAATAATTGCACCTTGACATGAAGTGACAAACTCAACCATAGAGCTGCATCAGGTAGCACTGCCGAAAATCTGGTAACGTCTGCAAATGCTCGGGCCAACCTCGTCGTACTGGGCTTTCGTGTGGCATGAAGAATAGAACTCGGGCTATACCATCGTCAGCTGAGCGTTAGCGAAGCAACGGTATAGAGCAACGCACCAAAGATGCCAGGAGAGATCCACCGAACCACACAGCGTATCTGTAGTCATGTTCATATCAAGAGTCTGGAAATATTGGGGAAGCACGTACTGCTGACGCTTGTGCGAAATGACATCGACTTCAACACCAGAAGACTAGACGACAAAGGGGTCAGCCTTTTCCCCATAGCGTGCCTAATTGACTTACCTTCTGCACACTTCCGCTGGACACGGCGCTGGCCTCCAGTCGACGATCCACCAGTTGCTTCAGGTCACGCTTCAAGCGCTGGCCAAAGTGCTGGAACATTGTCGAGCCACCAGAAAGAACAATGTTCTGCAGTACTAGTTAGTCTCCAGCATGTATGCGGTAGAATGTTAGCGTACCTTGTATAGGCCTCGACGTACATCAATGGGCGATGCTTGGATGACGCCATCGACGATGTCCGGCAAGGGAGTCAGGAAATCGGACGAGTAGATCTCGGGGTTGAAGAAGATCTCGGGTGCAAGGAAGCGTTCGTAGCCGACATCGACGGAGTATTTCTGGGGTTCAGGCAGAGTAAGGGTCTGCTGAACGGTCAAGAATGGGGAAAATGCATACCCTGCCTGTGACGCTGTGCTCGCCTTCGTATCTCTCGAAGAACTTGTACGGCTCGGCGTCGTACTTCCTGAATTCTTTTACGATGTCCTGGCAAACGTAGCTGTAGTTCTCCTTCACCTTGCTCGCGACTTTCAGCTGGTCCTCCGGCGGAACCGTGGCCATCTCGCCGCGCTCACGCATCAAGTTCAGCACGAACTGCGAGATGTCCCTGCCGGCGATGGGTATATGCTTGATCGCGCTACCAATGACGTATCCCTCCGCGCAAGGAATAACGTGAGTGACACCGTCGCCGGAGTCGATAACAGTGCCGGTGAGGGTACGATCGATGACACGGTTGGAGGACCATGAGGCAGCGAGAGCAAGAACGGCTTGTACAGCAATGTAGAGACCCTTGATATTGAAGGACTCGAAGAAGATCTCGGCGGTCTGTTCTCGGTTCTCGGGGGCGTTGAGAGGAGGCTCGGTCTGTCAGCGAAGCAGAACTATAAGGTGTCTGCGGTAGAGTAGCAGAATAGTACACGCACCAGGAGGAAGTAGTGGTCCTCAGGCTCTGCCCGGAGGTATTTGAAGATCGTCTGCTCCCAGTACCTCTCCATATAATCCCAGTTGTCAATCTGGCCATGTCTGATGGGGTAGTTCACGCCGTATCCCGGAGTCTTCGCGTTCGCAAGCGCTTCGTCGCCGATGAAGAAATCAAGGTCCTCGACTCCGCGCTTGGATGCAAGGTTACCCGGCTTCGAAGGTACGGCAGGTCCAGTTCGTGTAGACTGCGAGGCCGGTCCGCGCGTGGCAATGGCGGTAGGAAACACGCTGTACAGTTGGGTTCACAACATTCAGCACACACAGTCAGTAGGTCTGGATTCCGAGTAGTCACTGACAAGGATGGGTCCGAGTTCCCCGCAAACCTGGATATCGATGATGAGCTGCCGGCAGAGGTGATTTTGCGAGCTAAGGTGACACGCACCCTACTTTTGAGAAACCTGTTCCATTGTCGCAGATGATAGGTGCGAGGAGCGACATTAAAATATAACGTGGAGATCGCTTTCGTTGTAGGACTCTGCTGCGCCTGTCCGAGTCGGCGCGATTACGTTGTTTGTGTCTGTTGACCAACGGCCTCAGCGGCTCAAGCGCCTAACGTAGACTGTCTGCATCGCAACCAACTCAAGCACGTTGAAAGGCCAGTCTAGCACCTCACCGTCTTGGACAGACTATGCAATTTCAATTTAAATGGCTTAGCGTGTCTACTTCCAGCGAATTCATCTGACATACCAGCGGTAGGTTTTTTTGGATTGAAATGCACATCGATTCAAAAGCATCGCTCTCATCTTATGAACACGAACGGGGTCACTCTGCATTTTTCTACAGGGAGCAGTTGGAGCGCAGCTGGAGCGCTATATGTATCACCGTCTCTTTTGAAATTGTACGTGCAGACCGAAGACGGATCACGCTCAGGAAGGTATGTTTTGCTGAGAAATCCCAATGGATGCATACAAAATGCTGATCAGCACAGTCGTGCCCCGTCCTATCGCGTTTGTGTCGACAGAGTCGGCGACCGGCGAGCGCAATCTCGCGCCATTTAGGTCAGTACTATGTACTAAGCATATCTCAGCATCGAAGGACCGCTGAGCCTTACTCTTCCAGTTTCTTCAATGTGGTACGAAAACACGCATATATCATCGAAAGCTGGCTCTGACCGACGAGTGTTCATTTCCACAGGTCTCCAACAGCCCCCCAATCCTCAGCATCTCAGTCCTTTGGGACGGCGCAAACGCGAAGGACACACTGCACAATATCATCGGCACGAAGGAGTTCATGATGAACCTGATCAGCGAGCCGTTCGTCGAGGCTGCCAATGCGACCGCAGTCGGCGCCCCGCCAGACTTCGATGAGTGGAAGATTGCAGGCTTGACGCCAGAGCCTTCAGTGAGCACATGCGCAAGACATACTCGCTACGAATATGATATACTGATGTGCTGCAATTGCATTTGCGATGTTTGGGTCTCTGTCAAGCCGGCGCGGGTGAAAGAGAGCGCTGCCAGCTTCGAATGCGAAGTACGTGTACTACGAACAAGCATCCAGCTAGCCTAGCCTAGACTGATCCGGTCCGCCAGCTCTTGAGTTCTCAAGACATCTTCCCAGACGACTCCCAGACGCCGTCCGCAACGCTCGTGCTTGGTCGCATCAAGCACGCTTACGTCCGCAAGGCAGTACTGCATGATGACGAGCCTGTCGTTGACGCTACTAATTTCCAAGCGGTTGCGAGAATGGGTGGGAGGATATATGCGAGGGTAGGGAATTTGTATGAACTTGTCATGCCAGATTGGAGGGAAGCAGTATGAATGGAGGGATAAATACCACGTCTACAAGACTACCGCACTGCAACTGTAGTGTATAAATTACATCAGAGGCCCGACAGGCTCGAGGAGAATAGCATGTGGTTAGAATGTGTCAGGGTGTAGTGTACAGATAGTCTGGACTGTCGTAGACTAAGGCGCAATAGAGTTACATAGCCATCGTAATACCCATGAGCGCAGGCCACAGGATGAACACAAGCCTGAACTTGAGCTTCTCCATATCCACGCGTCCAACCACGCCGTTTCGTTGACTCGCCTTCTCTGGCTGTTCTGGTGACTTGGCCTCGCTGCCATGAGATGGGAGCGAAGGGGCACTGATAGTCGTCGGCGTCTGTACTGGTAGTTGTGAGGATGTGAGAGTGGTGCCCGGAAGAACGATGGTGAAGATAGGTGCTGTCTTGTATGGTATCGCACCCGACGCGTCTGGGTTTGTTAGAGCACCGACAGGTATGGTGGAGATGTTCGTAGAGTCGGAGCCTGCCATGCCCGTTACGGTGAATCTGGAGCTGTAGACCGTAAAGGATGGGTGTTTGCCGATAAAACGGATATAGCTGGTGAAGAATACTTCAGTCAGTGGCAGAGAATGTAGTTGAGCAAAGGGCCTACAAGTCCGAGCTATTACTCGCCAATTCTGGCGTGATCCAGACCTCTGCAGAGAGACTGGCTGGATCTACATTGCTCGCAAGGGTTCCAAGATGTGCCTGCGACCAACGCGATCTGTAAAACACTCTGCGTCACTGCGAAATGGGATGGACTCACGTCCTCTCCTCCGTAAAGCTCGATGTGCATCTCATGTGACTCCCACATCTGCGGGCTTTTGCCATCATCTATCCACCGTATTGATGCAGTTTTACCGGCTTGGAGAACCGTGTTCTGGACGGGTTGTGTGGGGTACAGGATAGCCTCTACAGTGCCTGCGACCGCGGCCAGCGTGGCCAGAGTGAAGAATGACATCATTATAAAGCGAATACAATAGCTCGTGATGATAGAGAAGAGGTTGTATGCGGCCAGATGTGTGGCGGGCAGCGACCCAGTCGCGTCTGCTGTTTGGAGGGGCTGGGCTTATTCGACGTGCAGAGCAGACGCGTCTGCGGTGCAGACCAACCAGGACGCGACGAGGTCACGTGCAGGGTGGCAACTTCACAAGATCGTCTAAGAGTCGACGTTCGGGTAAGAAGAGAGATGTTAATCCGCAGAAAAGGAGAGGCATAGGTCATCGAAGACGAGTGTCATACACTCTCAGTACCAGGTGCATGCCCTTCCTCACGCGCCACAGCGTCCTTTGCCTATTACCACGGATTTTGTTAATGTGAACCGTCCCGGGATAGTGCCGGTTCACTCACTTGGACCAGCAAATCGTTGTCCACATCTGGCAGTGTTTCGATCGAGTCGCCATCGAAAGGTACAACTTCCCATCTTGTGGGCGGATTCTCGATGTAGAGACAGATGTCGGATGGGAGGTGAGAGCCATGCTCTGCGTTGAAGTCTTCTCGCACCTGTCTTTCCTCTATTACAATAATAATGAGTGAAGTTCGGACGCAGAAGTGGCATGCTTGCCTTCTGTCATTGCCTCAAGTTGTGCCATCATCCCGCGTACGATGTTCTCAGCCGCCTCTTTGTACTGACGTCTCCTGGCAATCTCGATGAGCAGTTTATGGAACGACGCTTGATATGCAGTATAACGATGCTCCAAGTCCTCGATGGTTAGCAGCTGTTGATGCAGATTGGTTAGATGATCTATGGAAGTGTGCTGAAATATTTTTGAGCGAACATCGGTCGGGAATCACAATGCAGAACTGACCTCGACGTTCTGCTGCTGCTCTAACATCTCCCCCATTATATCACCAAGTTCTTCAAGATCATCCATAGTGGTATGAAGGACTTGAAGCTTCTCTTGGGAAACGCGTTTGGCACCAAGCAATTCATCTCTGAAGGTGTACGAAGAATAGGTATCGAACCCCGGTTGCAATTCAAAATAACGCACTGGTTCCTTTCGATTATCGCACAAGAGTCCTCAAGCTCAGAAATTATTGCGGGTAGCTCGTCGGTGTCGCGGTTCATTTCTGAACGCCGTCAGTTTGTAGGTGAGGGCAAGCAGAAGGAAGGAATTACCTAGCAGATCCTCTTCTACAAATGCCTCGCCGTGCTCATGTTCTTTACAGGCATTTTCCATCTTGTCATAATGTTCTGCAAGACTCTCGAGCTGCTCGGCCATTGTCCCAGAAACACGCTCCTGATCCGTTAACACCCTTTCAATGCTAACCTGCTCGTCGACGCGTGGCAAGCCGTCTCGAATGGCAGTGAGTGTGTTGTGTAGGGTAGTCGGATAGTCCGCTGTAGTGTTCATTATGTCCTACGCAGAATGTGAATTAACCCGGAACTGCCGGATGTCACGTAAACAGATTGGCTCACGTACCTCAAGTACGGCCCTATCATCCTCTATGGTCTCCAAAGCATCTTCAATCGCTCTCTCGTCGGCAAAGTCGCGCAGCGTTTTCCATCTACGTCGGTCCTGCTTGCGAGATCTGTCTTTCTTGTTCTTATGTCGACCATTCCCATTGAGGGAAGCCGCAGACTGGCTTTGGCTAAGAGCAGTCGCAGTCTTTCTGGGAACCTCCGGCTCAGAGTCTGAGGGCTGACTCCCAAATAGGGACGAATCGGAAAGGGTGTCATGGAAGTCAGGCGGAACCACCTGAGAGCCTAGCGACTCGAGGGTGGTGTCAAGCGCGGATGTACTCTGGGCACGAAGCGTGTCCCAGGCCTAATTCATTGAAGTCAATTCGGGTGTCGTTGATGTCAGAGTATGAGTCCCCACCTGTGTTTGCTTCTCCAGCCTGGACCGCTTCTCCTCAATACTCTTTGCCACACTGGCAGCAAGCTACAGATGCGGGGAAGCTGCATCAGCCTATCCATTCTTGGAGCTTCTCGGGCGCGCACTTACCTTAAGTTGCTCAACCACAGCGTCACTGATCCACTCGACCTTCGCGTTCAAGGCCAGAACATCGAATGCGTCTTGAGCGGATGCATTAGAACAGGTGCTCGCACGAGAGCAAAGCGCCTCGCCGCGTTTGAGTGCCTCCTCGGAATGGTGTGCGAGAGAAACGATGTCGATTTGGCCCGGGTGTTGCACTGGAGGCGAAGCAGACATGTTAGGGCGTGTTGTGCGTCAAGACGAACGCGACAGGGATATGTGGTCTACTTGGCAGTGTCAAGCGCCCGTCCGACACGCTACTGCCGTGATCGAAGCGCCTGTTCCACGATGCATGTGATCAAGGAATTGCCTTTTTCGCTAAGCGATCCTGGTCGGTACCAGCAAGCTTCTCCATTTAAACGCTTATCTCCCGGCTCCCATCCTCTCCTCCTTGTTTGCTGACCACCTGACGCCAAATCACCTCCTAAGCTCTACAATTTTTACGCCTTTTTCTGTAGCTTTATAAACTTGTCAAATGTCTGGCCTTCTCACACCGGCAGTACTTCTCCAGAGCACACCCAGCAGTACCAACGTGTCTCCAGACCCGACGCCCAGTTCGAGTCCTCGGCCGGATCCTCTGCTGAACACCAAGACGCTCAAGAATGCGGTTCTCAAGAGCCACGGGAGGCCACCATGGTGAAGGCTGCCTCGCCTTATTTTCTGCCATGTGCTTATCCCTCATGGCAGGTACGGTGAGGATGGCCAGCCTTGCTTCCCAGCTTTCGTCATTGGTATCGCTGGTTAGTTCTTTGTATGCCTTATTTCTTGAATATGCTACACATTGTTCGGTTTGATTTTATCCAGGCGGGTCAGCGAGCGGCAAGGTCTGGCCGCGTGCTTCAGTTCGGTTTCAAATAATTTACGATTCGCGGGGCTTCATAGACCCATGTTGCGCGTCAAATTGTTCGTTCACTAGGGTCCATTCCTACGGTCATCATCTTGTCTCAGGTCGGTTTACTTGTACATTTTTCTGGCAACCTTTCTCAATACAGTTGTGTTATTCCTGTGCATGTTCGCTCTGATAGGACAGCTTCTACAAGAAACACTCTCCTGAAGAGATTGCGCTTGCGTTTGCATCAAGGTTCGATTTCGACCATCCAGATGCTATTGATATGCAGCTATTCGCATCAGTATGCTCACTCTATTTTACGGGATAATGAGCCGTCATTGAAGAGCTGTACGGGCTATTCTGCGTGCCTGTGATAACATCACGTTTTGTAGTGTCTTTCAGATCTCAAGGCTCTGCGGCAAACAAATATACCAGTCTACTCATTCGAACAGCACCAGCGTTTGGATGAGACCAAATACCTGTATGGCGCGACCATCATCATTAGTGAGTGTTCCCCCGGCACGTAGGAATACGCTGTCTAAACCAATCATTAGCGGAAGGAATCATGGCTCTGCAGGATCCTGCGTTACGAGAACTCTATGACTTGAAGGTGAATTTTCTGCTGTTCGATACGATGGACTCCTGCTTACCCTACAATGTGCCAAACACAGATATTTGTGCAAGCTGATTCGGACGTCATGCTTGCCCGGCGAATATTGCGTGACGTTAAGGAAAGAGGCCGTTCCGTCGAGGGCATCCTAGAACAGTGAGTAGATTTTACCACAATGCTCCTGGCCTCACTCAACTAGCCTGAGTGCTCTGATAGATATCTGCGCTATGTCAAGCCTGCGTTCGACAACTTCGTGGGACCATCATCCCGATATGCTGACATCGTACGTTCGCCTATTTCTGCATCACGGCGTGCTGACCGCCTTCTTTAGATTGTCCCCGGAAAAGATAACTCCGTAGCCATCGAGCTGATATCTACGCATATACGCCGGCAACTAGAAAAGCGCGCTCGCCAGTTCCGGCGCAAAATGGCCGGGACACTGTCACGCTCGTTGTCCCGGGGCCCTGCACGGCACCTCACGAACGAAGAACTAGGCTTGGTCGTTCTAGACCAGACACCACAGCTCAAGGTGCGTCGATCGTACTTTGTTTCACCATATTACGTGTACTAACTGACATTGGGAACGCGAACAGGGCATGTTCACGATCCTCCGAGATGAAACGACTCCCCGTCAAGATTTCATTTTCTTCATTGATCGTCTGGCCACCATGCTGGCAGAGAAAGGCATGGAGATGCTTCCGTACAGAGATAAGACGATTGAGACCCCGGTGGGCTGCAGGACGGTCGGCAAGGTTCTCGACGTCGAGGTAGGACATATCACCACTGAGCGCGACCCTAACTGACCTTGCATCACCCCAGTCACTCTGCGGCGTCTCAATTCTACGCTCGTAAGTCGCCTCCCCCTCCCCACCANTCCAAAACGCCTCGCTAACACTTCACCAGCGGCGGTCCCCTCGAGCAAGGCCTCCGGCGCGTCGTCAACGACGTCGCCATCGGCTCTCTCCTCGTCCAATCCGACTCCAAAACCGGCGAGCCCCTCCTCCTGCACGTCATGCTGCCGGCCTGCATCCGCGAGCGCGCNCGGGCCGCCAAAACCTGGGTGTTCCTGCTGGATGCGCAGATCGGCACGGGCGCGTCGGCGTTCATGGCGATCCGCGTGCTGCTCGACCACGGCGTGCCGCCCGCGCAGATCATCTTCGTCACGTTCCTCGTCGCGCGGTGCGGGGGCATCGCGATGGTGCGCCGCACGTTCCCTGAGGTGACGGTCGTTGTGGGCGCGGTGGACGATGGGCTGCATGAGACGTGGCTGGAGGGCGTCGGGGCGAGCATGGATGTTGGTGAGGACGATGATTTGGATGGGGCCGCGGGACGCAAGGCGTGGGTTGTCCAGCCTGGTATGGGGCAGATCGGTCAGTGCATTTGCGTTTATCTTTGCTCAGTCATAGTAGCCGTTTGTTGACACTGTTGCACTCACACAGGTGATCGCTATTACCTGTAGTTTTTGGGTATTTCTTTGGATGCATCTGGGCCACTCGTAATATGATGGGCGTCATGCCACACGCACAATTCCATAAACGAACGGACTCGCCGCGAAATGGCATTAGACATGAAAGGGCAACTACATGTACACAACAGAAATGATGAACGCATCGTCCACGCATTAGCAAGAAGTGACTAAGTATCGGGGTGGTCCATGCATGGGGTGCGATGCGGGGTGCGATCGAAGACGAGAAGTACAGTGCAAGATGAATACAAAGCGAGGTGGAAGACGGGAGTGAGATCGACAGTGACGGTTGCGGTTGCGGTAATGCGACGATGGTATGTGTATGTTCTAAATGAAGGTGAAGAGACATCTAGAAGTGCAGGGTATCTATCTACTAGCTTGCGATGGAAGGGGAAAGTCCAAGATGCGGGAACGGTGTCCAAGATGTGGAAGCAGTGCAATATGCGACGAGGAAATTAGATTGATGTAGGATATTTTGTACGGCGGAGCAAATCACGCGCGCGGGTCCGATGCGCAGACAGCGAGGGTGCTTGAGAACGTGGATCCTAGTAGCTTGGTGAGCAAAGAACTGTCACGAAACGCGGAGTGGCACTCACCTGGGTAGAACCAGAATGATACAGCAATGATAATGTAAAGACCTGTGCAGCGAGAGTCAGTGCGTCCCGACTCAAAATCGTAAGACACTTACAGATGAGAATGACGCCCTCCAACCAGTTAGACTTGCCGTCTGCGACGACATAGCCCATGACATGTACTGATGCCTGTGATCAGCGAAGTTACAACTGGGACAAAGCACTTCTGTGCGTACCAGAGATGTACAAGACCTGCCATTGGTCGAACAGAATGAGACGTTGACTACGGCTGCATAGATGAAGGGCACTCACCACCGACTCGAAAGGGTCGAACAACATAGCCAAGGGTTTGTCAAGGATCCACCCAAGGACGATCATGAACCTGATGATACGAATAAGCAAAAATTTGCATCACATCGAACGGACACCTACGGAATTACGAAAAGCGCCGTTTGCTACACATGCACAACGTCAGTCAAGATCAAAATCGAAGAACGTAGGGTGGAACTTACGATTGTAGACCCAACAGCAACACTGATGCTCAAAGTAAGCTGGTCTTTGACGGAGACATTGATCGCCGTGACACATTCTATCAGAACGTTAGTATAAGCGCCATGTGTACTTTCGTTTCAGAGCACAAATGCGATCTCACCGGCAATACAGCTGACGGTTGGCAGCAAGATCAGAGCGATCCACTCCTTGCTGATCGTTTCAGTCGACAGCCCGTTCATAGACTCGACGAGCCACTCCGCATTGATCGCCACCAGCTTCAAAAAAGGACATGAGTAGCTAGATTTGGGAGAAGCGTGAAGTTGCTCACCACCGCGATAACGACTAAGAGTCCTACAGTCAACGGCCAGCTCAACTTCGGCTCTTTGATTTTGTGCTCCACAACATTTTGCGCCTCCTTCTCCGCCTCGCGTTCTTCCAGCCGCTCCATGTACGTGGCCTCATCCATTGGCACAGTCCGCTCAGGAGAGAAATCGGGACCTGTACTGGATGGCAGCTCGGTGGCAGGGCATGCATGACCATGTCTCCCGTCGTGTACGAGCTTCACCGTGGAATTGATCGTAGGAGCAGGGGCCGCCTTGCTGTAAACAAATCCTAACGTCGACGATGAACTCGAGCTCGCGTTGGTCATGGGCAGCGAGAGATCCGAGGCCGACGCGAATGGAGAACCTGATGGGTAGGGATTCCGGTGATGGTTGACACTGACAAGACTCGCTGAAGACTTGACAGACGCCGGACTGGCATCCTGGCTGGTCTCGTATACCGGCGAGGACTTATCCTTCTCCAAATTTGAAGCTCCCGTGGACGACCGAGAATGCATCATCTTCGTCGGCTTCAGCGGAAGAAGGCTGCTAGGGCGCTTCTTGTCTTGGAAGAGATGCGTGTGGGACCACAGTTGGAACAGAAGATAGGCGATGTAAACTGGTGGAATGGATAAGCGTCCCGTTCTGTTGAGGTGACACAAACAGCACTTACTGAATAGTAGAATGATAGCAACCTGTGAGAATGTCAATAGTATTCGAGGAAGTAGCAAGGCAAGACTAACTCCGTGGCTCATACGCAAGATATCAGTTTTCTGCTCGTTCGAGGCGGAGTTCGTCCCACCGCTGAGGGAGAAGTGATACGCAGCGGGCAAGAGAACAGCCCCGACGCTGATGCTGAGCAGGGAGGATTGGATTCCGGTCGCGGCTGTTCAATTAGTCAACGCTGGAGTAACGCGGTCACAGTGTAAAAAGCATACTAGGGTCAAAGTCTTGCTCCGAAAACCTTATGCCGCCCGCAAAGAAACACATGCCCAGCACGAGAACTATGGAATGTTGTTAGCAGCAGTCCAAACATGCAAGCTCGGAGACGGACGCAGTTTGCTCAGCATTCCTCCTATGACTGGAATAGTGACATGACAGTGAGCGGACGTCGCCCTACGAGAGATAGAAGTACCTACGGGATGATTGCACGACCCGAAGTTCACACTTGCGGAGCGCAGTGGTCTGCAGCAACAATGAGTACACGAGAGCGTGAGTTTGGCGCCTCCACTTACGGCAACAACTAATTCTACACTGGTGAAGTAGATTAAAGGTTTAGCCTCGGGCAAGAAGTACACAGGTGGATACTCACGTGTTGGCCTGCATGGATCAAAAGAACGTGAGTACATCCTTAGCAGCCATGAAGCATAACCACTCACCATGCTAGCGTTGAGCAGACCTGTCCGGGATCCTCCAATTCGTATAACTAGCTCTCGCGTCGCAAGCTCATGTAACTGAGTAATCGCGGCGGGGTTTAACGTTGTCCTTCCTCCAGAATGAAAGCTAAATACCTTGACAAGGGGCAACATGGCCAAAATACAAACTGCGCAACAGTCATTACCTTGACCGATGTCGAGAGAATCGTGCAACATACATATAAAGACTAGAGTGTGTGAATTCTCCATCACGGAGTCCACAATCCACTAGACAACTCTGAGCATGCGCCCTGCATATGACTTGATCGAACTTACAGATGCAGGCAGAAAGACAAGAAGAATGTTGAGCCCTGAACGTGACGCACATTATTCAAGCCTCTCATCCGACACGAAGCAAAGCACGAAGGTCTGACTTACAAGACTCTGTCAGAATGACCCGCCAGCCGTGCCACGGCTTCATCGGCGGTCTCGAGTCGTCCTTGACTTTCTGCGCATCTTGCGCCATCTCCTCGTCTTTGCGATGCGGGCCATGGAAGCGCCAGCTGGAAAGGAAAGACTTGCCATTCGAGGTCGAGGTTCGTCTATGCCCGCCGAGGAGGTTGGCGGTCGACGTGATGGTAGTGGACGTGGACTGGGTGGTAGAGCGCTCGAGTGTTGGGAGAGTAATGGAGCTGTCGAGGCCGAGGCGGGGGTCGGAGAGGCGGGGTGTGCGCTTCTGAGTCTGGGGAACTGAAGGAGAGGACTCGTAATAATCTGAGATGATGTTGTCAACGGTCGCAGAGTAGCGCGACATGGCGGGGGGCGGGGACGACACAGGCAAGAAACGGCCGGTGTTATAGTCTGTCAAAGAGCTATGTTTAGGCGTTGCGGACGCGCAAGAGTGCCATGGATAACGGGCAGAAGCCTCAATTGATATAAATAACCTTCATGGAGACTTGCCTTTTTGGGGAACCGCTAGAAGCTGTTGCACGAACACGTCGGCCAATGGCACCCCGCCGTGACGCTATCCAGTGCGCGGGTGAGCCGCCTCGCTAAGCGTCCCAGCATCGATGACTGCTCCGTTATGTGAGTGACGTTATTCAGGCGCGCATATGTACGGGGCTAGTGCAACGCCTGCCATGTCTTCCTTGGATCAGATCTTCAGAGGCAAGTGTCAAGTGCCTGGTACGCGTCGGGTCGGACAACATGATGTGCATGAAAGACGATCGCGAGCTGGTGCGGCCGCTGTGATGGACGACGGTCGGCGAGGCCGGCACTGGAGCACGACGAGAACACTCGAGGCAGCGAATCGGGTCCATGCGGAATGTCTGTGTGACCGCGTGACGGAGGAGGTGTGACATGACTTGAGTTTAGTCGCAGACGCAGCTTGTCCCCGTCACCGTCGTCCTCCCCCAAAATCATGTTCAAAGCTGCTCTGCGCTCTGCTCGCCCTGCCGCCCTCGCCGCGCGCGCAGGTGCACGGGCTACCCCCTCCCTCCGTGCCCTCTCCACCTCGGCCATTCGTCGCTCCGACGACCACAAGGCTACCGCCCCTCTTATCTTCGGCCCTGGCGCGAAGCCTGGAGAGGTCCCCACCGACGCGGTTCAGTCCACTGGTCTTGACCGTGTTGAGACTCTCGGTCACCTCGAGGGTGTGGACGTGTTCGACTTGGAGCCTTTGGACGCGAGCCGCATCGGTACCTTGGCCGACCCCATCAAGGTTTTCTCCGTTGTATGTCTTGTTACTTCTTACCGTAGCGCCCCTGCCTCGTGCCGCACATATGGACGCTGAGATTCACTGCTTCTTTGGCTGCGCAGGAACCCGAGCGCATTGTCGGATGCACTGGCTACCCCGCGGACTCGCATGACCTTCACTGGTTCAATGTCAACGGCGAGAAGCCCCGCAGGTGCCCTGAGTGCGGCTCTGGTCAGTTTATCATAAGTGTACGATTTTCCGTCTACTAACGTGTCTCGCAGCGTACATCATCGACGCCAAGCCCAACGAGGTTACCGTTACGGAGATCTACCCTCAGGAGGAAGTCGCTGCCCCTCACCACCACTAAATGTGAAAGAGTGTTACCGGTTGCGACTGCGTTGATGTAACTTTGAAGGGACAATGCCATCTGCTTTTCTCTATCCGAGTACTTGGTTTCGTATAGGCGTGTCCAGGATATGGAAAGTCGTCTTCGTTAAATAACGTGGTCATCACACGCTTCAGGATTTGCTTCGCATTCTGCGACGCGTCTCGCGTCGGAAGGCTGAGAAGCCGCATGCCGTTTCCTGTCGAGCAAAGTCTGCTATTGCTTTTCCTGATGTCACCGCCCACGATGTGGGTCCGCAGTCCCAGGTTCATTCGGCGTGTACGTAGATAATGACCTAGCATATAAACCCCATGCCCTGCTGTCCTCGTTCAGCGTCGAGCGCCGAGTGGCTATCATGGACGCGAACTACCGCGACTACCTACCATTTGACTTCGCGAACTACCTCTTCTCGTTGACCCAATCTCACTGGACTGCACAGGAACTGTCCGGAGGGAACGCTAACCATGTGGTACGGGCCGTACAGACGCGACCGCGACCACCGGCGAATCCCGTCATCCCAAATCATGGTCTTCCTGCTGCGGCTACCGGCGATGACAGCGATAACGGTCAAGCCAGTAATATTGCAAGGCGCATTTTGACCTACAGGACGATCGTACTCAAACAGGCTCCCCCGTACTTCGCAAAGTTTCCTGACTTTGCTTTCTCTCAAAGAAGACAGGTGTGTTGGTTTTATCTCCGGCTCTACCCAACTGTTGACGAACCCGACGCGTTTAGTTTGTCGAGGCTCAAGCACTGCGCCTCTTCCGCGCAGACAGACATCTTTCAGACGTTCTCACTCGGAACCCATCCATCGATGTCCCTCTATTGCTTCACCACGACGAGGCCCAGCATGTCCTGATCCAGTCCGACCTGGGGTCGCACATGACCCTCGACAAATTCCTCGCATGCCCATCCACCACGGCCGAATCAGCCGCAGTTGCTGGTCGACACCTCGGCCAGTTTCTTGCAGACCTGCACCACGCGTACGATTCAGACTCAAACGCCCTTGCGCCTGGATCCGACCTGCATGCATCTCTGGCCAACGAGGACGCGGAGACCGTCATGCAGGGCGTCATAGCCAATGCGACGCGATTTATGAAAGCTGCAGGCGTCTCTGACTACGAGGAGCTGGGCGAACGCGCTCTGCAGCACTGGATGGGCAGGAAGAAGACCGCGTTCTCGCAGGGCGATATCTGGTTCGGGACTATCATGGTCGACCCGTCTGCCGGCTGGGACTCGGACGCACCCGCGCTGAAAATTTGTGATTGGGAGTTCGCAGGCCCGAACGAGCCTGCTGCTGACATCGCGCAGCTAGGTATGTTCGAATGCCAGCTTTGAATGGAGTTGCACCGAGGGCTAATTCATTTAATGGATGTGTTTGACAGGAGCATATCTGCATCTGTCGTCGCTATCGTCCTTGAGGACGACACCGTCCCTGCCGGTCCTAGATGTCTTCTCCTCTTCTTTGTACACCTTGTACAGCACCTCGTCTCCACCCTTCCGTACAGTCCACGAAATGCGCGAGTTTCAGCGTTCGGTGCTGATCATGCATGGATGGGAGCTCGTCAACGCCGCCGCGTGGAGGCATGGCCTCTGGTGCGACTGCCCAGGTGCAGAAGTCAAATGCGAGCATATCAAGGCGATGATCTGGGAAGGTGTGAAACTGTTGCGAGCTGTGGGGCAGCCGGATGATGAGATGGAGGAAATGCTTGGGGAGAACGTCCATTGGTTTTCCGCCTTTTGGAGGAGTATGGACGACAGGCTGGTTTCCCTAGGTTGAGTACCGTCGACAGATAGTGTCTCGAGATTGGTGGTTCAAATGCTTCTCGATTTCAAATTGTTGCTTTCATTTGCTTGCTATACTTACTAGTACTCTATAGCATCCTTATCGTAATCCTCGCTTTCTTGATTATCTGGCTTCATTTTGGTGGGCTGCGCTTCCGAGAAAGATAAACTCTGCTTTCGACCTTGTATGAATTAGAGCATGCTCCTTGCCTAGACTTGACTACCACTGTAGGCTCAGATTTTAGGAGAGGCGCCGAATAGAAATCATTCCAATTGACGCAAGTCTCGCGACAAACGCGTGACGCGCGCCTATAGTTGAAATTGGGAATCACTAACACCTCTTGCGCAACTTGAACATATGCTTCCGGTCGACAGACTCATGTTGGCGCAGGATGACTGATAAGTCGACGTGCGTATCGCGGCCTTCAGGAGATTTGTCAAGCGCAGCATTGATGAAGGAACTCATATAGGGGCAGCGTTGCGGGGCCGCCGCCATCGCGCCATCGCAGTGCTATATGGCTCAAGGTCCTATATATGCGCGATAGCCACGCGCAGTCGTGGTGTGTCGTTGCCGCACTTCCTTGCTCTCTTTCATTCTTATCATTCGCTCTCCGGAATGTCTGTCGTGGACGGCTACGGAAGCACCGAAGACGTCGACGCCGCTTCTTCGGCGTCGAGTGCAAACAAGGCCCCGGCTGTAGATGTTGAAGTCCAGGAAATTGAGGAAGAGGAGGATTTGGTGGAGGGTGCACCAGTGGAGAAGGTATTGCAGCAATCATCGCTTGGAATGACAGACTCGAATTTAACCGTGCAATCGTCCAGCACAATCCACTTGGTCGTGAAGTGTCCTTGACTTCGGCAACTATGCTGAATTTAGGACAACTCCTAGGCTCCGGCATATTCTCGGTGCCTGGTGTTGTCTTGAATTCAGTGGGCTCTGTCGGCCTGTTGCTTACCTTCTGGCTCATTGCGCCTATATTCGCGTTCTGTGAGTGGAATCCAGTATCCATATCTCGAAATTATTCACAAGATATGATATCGCCATCAGTGGCACTACTTGCATACTCCGAGCTTGCAAGCATGTTCCCCCAGCGCTCTGGCGCGGAAGTGGTATATCTGGAGCAAGCATACCCCCGCCCCGCTTCCTCGTGCCGACCGCATTCGCCGTGACTTCCGTACTGCTGTCGTTCGTAGCGACCTCAGTCTGAGGGCCATCTACTCACGTGCGCGAGTGCAGATTCAGCGCCACGAATTCCGTCGTTTTTGCGCAATATGTGCTCTCAATATTTGATGAGCCTGTCACGGAGTTCAACCAGACGGCGCTTGCGCTGGCAGTCGCTACGTTCTGCGTCGGTCGTGCGTCGCCTGTTTACTCAATTGTATTTTTTGAGTTGATCACGCCGCATATAGTCGTTGGTTTCTCAACGAAGTGGTCGCTTCGAGTGGTCAATTTTCTGACCGCATTCAAAGTCTTATCTCTTGTCTTGTAAGTGTCCAGCCCCCTCACCCTCGCCGTCGCTCAAAGGCTTTCTTTTCACCCAGCATCGCGCTGGCAGGTCTTGCTGTCCTGGCCGGCCTCACACGCATCACAGACCCCTTCGCCAACTTCGACAATCTCTGGAAAGGCGGGAGCAGCAACCCTAACGCCCTTGCCACTGCTCTCGTCAAGACCAACTTCGCCTTCGTCGGCTGGGCAAATGCATTCAACGTGCTCAGCGAGGTGAAGGGCACGAACCCCGTCCGGACAGTCCGTAATGCGGGCTTCACGTCGCTCGCTATCGTGACGGTCCTGTTCTTCCTGATCAACGTCTCCTATGTCGCGGCGGTACCGCCCGACGAGATCAAAGGATCCGGACAGCTTGTCGCGGCGCTGTTTTTCAAGAGGGTGTTTGGAGACGGGTGGACGTCGAAGATATTGCCTATCATGGTTGCCCTGAGTTGTGTTGGGAACATCGTGAGTGGCATTCACCACTCCCACACCCGATCCATGCTAATGGTCTCTTTGACTCCGTTTAGGTTGCAGTGGTAGGTTTTGCGTTCAATGGTTTGTATACGCGCTTATTTAATGCTGCGTTTTAGACTGTTGGCCAAGCTCGTGTCCTGCGAGAGGTGGCGCGTCAAGGTCTCCTTCCCTGGCCCGAATTCTTTGCATCTACGAAACCATTTGGCACACCGCTCGCGCCTGTGTCGCTGAAGTACCTTCTGACCGTCCTGGTCATCCTCGCTCTCCCAGCGAAAGACGCATTCAACTTCCTTCTAGATCTTGCGTCGTATCCCAATCTGGTACGCATACCGACAAAATGGTGTGACCCAGAACGCTAAGAGAACACGTATATTTAGGTTTTCACGTTCGCGACCGGTGTGGGTATATGGGTCCTCCGTCGCAGGCGTGCCGAGGCTGGCCTCGCTCCGTCAAAATATCAAGTGTGGAACGTCGCCATCATCGTATGGCTGGTCAAGTGTTCATTCCTCTTGGTCATGCCTTGGTAAGACGAACAATCATCTGATACTATCTTCACATCTGACACATTGCCATTCAGGGTTCCGCCAGAGGACGGCCACGCCGATGTATCGTTTTGGTATGCGACGTACGTGCATCGCCTTCGCCCTTTCAAAAATGCATTTATTTACTTTGCCTTCCACAGCTATTGCGTCGTTGGGCTCAGCGTACTCGCTGTGAGTATCTGCCCTTTCATACCGCACACATCGACCTAACGCCCGCTCCCGTACAGCTTTGCGGACTTTACTATTATATATGGATTGTACTCCTTCCTAGCCTCGGGGGGTACGAGATCGTCGAAGAAATCGTAGATCTGGGCGATGGTGCTCGCACAGCGCACCTCGTCCGGAAATATCATGTTCAGCAAGATACCCGAGAGGAAGAGCCTCTCCTGACTACTTCTTAGCTATAGACTCCTAGCTAGTCCTGTTATTTGTGCTTTTAGACATGTACTTATTTCCACTGTTGTACCTATGTAGAATGTTGATTTAATCAAATTTCCGGGAACGAACCTCCCGCCCGCCCGTCTTGCAATAGACTAAGACTGAGACAGACCGATCAGTGCCATTGGTAGTGGGATGGGAGATGTGAGTGGGGATCCACGGCATTATTCTGAAAATTAACGGCGAACGAGATATCCAGAGTATATGTATCGGCGTTCTGAAAGAAACGCCGAGTGGTCTACGACAACAAAGCGAATCGAAGTGCTACAGTTAGTATAGTACACAGATCACAGACCAAGACCGAGCCGATAAAGACAAAGGGAGAGGGAGGGAGAGGAAAGGGGAAATTCAAGGGTAAGGAAAGTGCATCTCTCGTGTCAGACAGTCAGAGAGTATACGTATCGTCCATCCAGAAATAGATGTATCAGCCGTGCCATTGTGACGCTTCCGGCCCCCCCACCTCCGCCTCGTGTTGCTGCAGCTGGGCCGCGACCTCGCGCTCGCGCTCGTCGCGCCAGCGCTGGAGCTCCCCACGCAGCTTCTCGACTCGCACCTCGTCCACCGGGTGATCGTTGCCCATGATCCGCATGGCGAGGCCATCCACCTTCCTATACTTCTCTGCGGCGTTGCCTGGGGTGCATTCGGCTGTCGAGGCTGCGTCGGCGTGCCGTCGCTGCTCCCAGAACTGAACTGCGTCGCGGGCGTCGAAGCCAGCATGAGCAAGCAATCTAAACAAATGCTATTAGAACGTAGTCGAAAAATGAGGGCAGAGATATTTACCGAGCAGAGACTATGTCAGCCTCAATCTCCTGCGTCACACTGGTGCAATATTCTCCAAGCTTCGACAGCTCTCCTTTGCCCAGCGTGCTGCCCATCTGACCAACCGCGTCGTTCACGAACGGACCCAAGAGCATTGTCACTGGGAACAGCAGCGTCCGCACGACGTCGGCGAATATGGATAGCACAAAGGGAAGGACAATGGTTCGTGAAGACAACGTCTCAAGGTGATGAGAGAGGACGAGGTGAGACAGTTCATGGGCGAGAAGGATGGCAAGTTCAGCGGTTTGCTCCTGGGTCGGTTGATACTGCTGAACGGGGGGAGTGACAGTAAGGAAACTTCCGAATAAATAAGACCACCATGATGTTTCCTCAGAGTTGGGAACATTGTGGTGGGTTCTCATCTGTGGCTCGACAGCGGGGTGAGCTCTCAGGATGCTATCCAAGAAGCCTGAGAAGACGACGATGCCGCCGGCGCCGTCGGGCCCGAACCCGTAAGAAAAGGCGTTACACGAGTTCGGGTCGTCGACAACGATGAGAGAATATGGAGGGCCAGGGATATTGTGCGGGGACATGGAGGCGGTGTTGGGAGACAGGTGGCAGAACATGCGCAGCAGCTCTATACCGCGAGGTCGTGGTCGGAGGGGGTAGTCCGTCGGCGGTGGAAGTGGACTATCGTCGGGCCCCCTCTCTAACCAGGCATCTCCCAGCAACCTCTCGTGTCCAAGCGTAGGAATAACGGTTTCGAGCTGGCGCAGAGTATCCCTGACCCAAGCAAATCTCCAGTCACTTGGAGGGACGAGCCTCGGGACAGTGTCCTTCGTGATAATGTCCCCGACTGCTTGATACCACCCAGACCCAGCAAGCTGTGCCGAAATTTCGTCTTCCTCTTGAGGAGATAGCAGGATGAGACGCCATCTGCGACGATCTTATCAGATAGGTTATTCTTCGGAGCAGGTGGGTCTACACATGCCTGCCAGTGAGGGGCGTCCTCTCCAAGCTCGCCAGAATCGCAGCCCAGAAAATGAAGAAAGGTGTGAAAATAAGCGCGTGGAAGAGATACGTCCGCAGCTTTATTTTGCGCAAGATGTGCTTTTTCTTCTCGATGATATGGCCCATCCCGCAGGGCATGACTACGTCGGGGTTGCTCTGCTTCACGGCTTCGGCATGCTTGAGCATCTTCCGGCTGGTATGATTCTTCATGAGGATGACGGGGATCAGCGTGAGAGCTATCCGGCCGGCCGTTCGAGCCAGCTCGAGTGCAGTCGAAGCCTACATCGGGTCGACTGCAATTAGCGACACAAGCCTTGGAGCACCATTGATCGCAACTCTACCTTGAGGATCGTAATGAGGGGCAGGATAGGCAAGGCCTCATTCCGACGGGTAGAATGGAAGTTCATGGCAGCTGCTGGGAGGTAGTGTATGGCGGTCTCCATGAGGCGGCGGGGCTCAGCCTTGACGGTGACAGGCGGTCTGCGCAAGGAGGGGACATGGCCTTTGGGAGGATAGCGCTGAGCAGAGTGAAAGTTGCGAACGGGGAGGTGGTGGGATTGTGTCCTGAGCAGTGGACTCAACATGGCACATAATGTGGTGCTCTGAGACTCGGTATTAGGAGGAGCTGTAGCGTCTCTTAGCACTTTACCTTCAGTTCGGCTCCGATCCAGTCTAGTCACCCTGCCGGTGGCTGCACACCCCGTTTCTTCTCACACAAATTCCGCAGTCTCAACGTTCCTGATCTTCGAATCATTTCTTTCTTTCGATTTCTTCACTACTACACACAAGGTATTATAGGCGGTGGGCATCAAACTCGAGAACAAATCCCGTCCCCCTCCTGATTATTGGCATGAGGTCATGGCAGAGTCGTAAATGGAACTGGGTGTTTAGGAGATGAACGTCGCTTCGACGTAGACGTGGCCTTCGGCCTCTAAGCCGCCGGAGAGACCAGGCGCTATGGAATCAGGACCTTTGATGCATAGCGTCGTCGGGTTGATCCACTTGAGAGGGAAATCTGTCAGATAACTGAAACCGAAATGAAACAGATACTCTTATCGTACCTGGTAGATGTATGGTTTGGTGCCCGCAACGTAGCTCACGACAGCCTTCACAAGTGCTGGAACCTCCGCGAGGAAGTCGACTTTCTCGATCAGCCCTTTAGGATTCGACGGTTCGCCAACGGTGACGGGGAGCGTTGCCTCGATGGTACCAGGAGCATCAGGAAGCAAAGAGGGTCCCGCAAAGTGGAACAGCAACTCCGTAGGCTGGTTGTAGCCAGTATCGGGATCGTGCGCGGGCTTGAGGTGTAAAGCGCGCGACTTGATGGCGGCATCCTCAGATGGCTCTTCATCCGGCCACTTCGTCTCTGCAGTAACCGTCACGAGCTTCCCTCCGATGACCAGCGAACCAACGTTCACTGAGACAAAGCCAGAACCAGAACCCTTGCGGCCGTACGCATCGGTCGTGGTAAACTCCATCTGGATAGCAGAGACGCCGCCGTGTTGCGGGCTTTGAAAATGGGCGAAATTCCAGCGCGCGGCCACGAGGTTGGGGCGCATCCCCTGGATGGCGTGAACAAACATGCCGGGACCATCTACATCGAGCACGTTGCCTTGCCGGATGATGACGCCCTTTGCGCGGGTGTAAGGCCAGAAGCGATGGACAACATAGCCTTCTGGCTGCTCCACGTCGGTGCCAAAGTTCGAGTAACCACCCTTGGGGCCCTTGCCAATCTTGAAGCCAGGCGCGCCCGCCGGGCGGCGAACTTCGAGCGCAATCTTCAGATCGTCGTCGTTGAACTGAATGTCGTAGGACTCGGGGAAGTCAGAACCGGGATTCGACCTGTGGGTGATCGTGAACTGATCCGACTTGCTAGAACGCCTATCCAACCCAGGAGGAGGCGTCACGAAGTTGGACACGTTGACAGATCGCCAGATCTTCTCTCCGGTGCTTGGGTGGTAGATCTTGAATGTGAACTGGATGGTGGGATACCATACGCTGTCATCGACTATTAGCTGCGATGCCCTCTGAAAAGAAGGACTCTGGAGGCGCACCCAATGGACGAATGAATAATTTGACACATGACAGACGTGCCATCTTCCAAGATCTGGTACCAGACCTGCGTCTCGGCGGCGAATCCGCTCGGGCACAGCAGCTCGGTGTCCTTGGGCTCTAATTCTCCAAATAGCTCATTGCTAGGGAAGCGGGAGGAAACCGGATGAAAGTTCGGTGCTTTGGGATCTACTGGGGGCGAAGTTCTGTGAAGGAATCAGGTCATACCATTGTTTGGGTTAGAAGGTACTCACGAGAAAATTGAAGCGAACATGGTGATGGTGGAAGACAAGTCGAAGAACGCGTGGGGAGGCCTTCAAAAGAGGGCCGCTGCCGAGACCGCCCAACTCCGCGTGGTGCTGCATCGTTCCGATGACAAATTCGCCACATTGCTCACAACGTAATTCCAGGCCGCGGGCCCAGCAGTGAGTAGAACGTACATGCTTGCTCCAACGGGTAAAAGGCAGCGCATCAGTCGTAATCGAGAGTACAATATTATCGTGGACTGTCCAGCAAAGCGTATACTGCGGAACCAGGAATCACGCAAACAATTTCGTATCAGACACCATCGATATCGTCTCGCTTTCTTTTTCGCGAGCCGTCTTGTTCTGTATCAACGGGGAACCTCGACTCTTCGGACTGTAAAAGAGGTACAGTAGGGTCGAAAGACATAGTAACATCAGAAAGCTCGCGGAGAGCTGGATCAAGTTTGCTCCAGGAAGGCGTCTCGCGCTGCGCAACACGATCACGAGACACAGTGAACTGGGGCGTGGAATTCACGCGGTTTGCTTGACTTGCATCAGCCTGCTAGACAACCGTGGTCAGATAGGTCAGGTTTACAGAACAGGAAGATGTGGCTGCTCGATTGCCTACCGATGCAGAAGGCTCATCGGCCACTGCCCAAGAGATGTCACCACCCGTGCCATCGCTCCCCTGAGCCAAATTTACTTGGTCAGTATCGCCAGCATCATCGAGCTTGTGGAATTTGAGGGTCCCTCTGTCGAGACAATCCTTGAGAAGTCTATTCTGACTCATAGATAAGGAGGAGGGGTTCTGAAGGGGGACGTTCGGAGGCCATCCTTCTATTCGAACACCATACGTGCTCAATCTTTCGTGATTTGTCCATTTCATGTCGGCATTACGAACGCCGGATGTTGCGCTGGACAAAATATTGTTTAACAAGGCTGAACTCATATTAAATCGACCAATCTCACCGTAGAGCTGCACGAACGCCGGCATAGACCTCCGCCTTCAGTTGATGTGAAGGAAGCTTTGACGGTGCCGCAGAGACCGCAGGTGTGGGTGTGCCCCCGCTGGCGAGAGTGGCCCCCTGAGCGGCGCTGACTGCTTGTGCATGAAATGCGCGAGCGCCGTTAGCCCCGCCAGCTCTCATCCCTCTCCAAAATTCTCTGCCAACCAAGGTGCCACCGAGAAAGCCATCATCGTCAGGCTTGTCTGGGTCCACTACAACGAAGAACGAATGGGTTCCTGTAGTCGCATGCAAAGATTCCAGCAATCTTGAAGTCGCCACAAGAACTGAGTGAACTGTATGAAGAAGGATTAATGAGTGTGATCAGGTCTGCTAACGCCGCCCATACTTCTTTCGTGTCTCGAAGTTGCCGAAGAAGTGCTGGCATCGAAGAGATATTGGCAGTGCCGTTCTGCAACATAGCGCCTTACCTGCGTACAGCTTAGGGCTGATCTTCCCCAGGCTAAGTCAATGAATACGAACGATATCTGTGGGACACTTCTCCCTTTCTGCGAAGGACCTGATGTCTGAGAGTGTCTTCTCCGTAAAGGCTTCCAACCTCTCCATGAATAATTCGTCCATGGCTCCTCGTTCTTCTGCGTTTGGAGAGGCCATGGCAGCCGCCCGGATCATACCAAGAGGGCGATGCGTCAGTGAATGCTGATGATCCTCGTAGGAAGAACTGAAGTCATGCAGAATCTCTGAAATGGTGTGTACGAGTTCCTGTGCTGCTGTGCAACCACGAAGCGCCGGTTGAGCAAGGGGAACGGCATTAGCCGGCAGATTAGCCGCCGACGGCCTCGCTTTCCTTTTTCGGCCTTGTAATTCTGCAGCCTCTTGGGCCCGAGGCCTTGAATCCATCCCCGATTCCTCGTAGGCCTGCTTCTCATAAAACCCTCTCTGCCATGGGACGGACAAGAACAAAAACGCGGAAAGCCCGGCCGCCCACCGAACCGGTAAAAGAAGAAACGTCGGCGGCGCCTGCCGTTCCGGCCTTACTCGAAAAAGCCCAAGAACTCATCGTGCAGTGTGATTGGGAACTGGCTCGACGATTCATCGAGCGAATACTAGAACGAACACCGGACAATGCGGAGGCTAAGGAGATGCTGGGTGTGGTGCTGTTGGAGTCTGGCGATTTGGATGCGGCCAAGCAAGTACGTTCAGAGTGCCGGTCTCAGGGGTGTCATTAATTTCGTCTGCAGACTTTCGAAGGCCTGCTTGTTGCAAGTAAAAATGCTTCCCAGACACCCCCTCCTGCCGTACACCTATACTTGGCGCAGTTAAGCGACGATCCCCAGTTGGCTCTCCAGCATTATCGTGCGGCCGTGGATATCCTCACTGCACAACTAAAAGGAAAGGAGCGCGCCTCAGACGCTGCAAACCCGGATGAAGATGATGCAGAGACGAGGCGGACCATCGTACGCGCTCTGATCGGCCAGGTTGAAATCTGGATGGACCCTTCATACGATCTCTGGTGAGACAAACTGTTCTCCGATGTGGTGTTAAATCTTAACGTCGACCTAGCTTCGATCCAGCGGCAGAGAAAACCTGTGAAGACTTGCTTGCTGCAGCCTTACAGGTCGACCCAAATAACACCGAAGCGATGCAGACTCTGGCGTCTGTAAGGATGTCACAGCAGCGCCCCGACGACGCGAAGGATATCCTCGAGAAAGCTTGGTCGATGTGGAAAGACTACGAAGCTGGTACGTCTATATCCCCCGCGTCGTAATGCTCGTTCGACGTTGACATCCTCCTGTAGATGATAACCGATTACCACCAATACCGAGCAGACTGAGCTTGACGAAGCTATTCCTAGAGCTATCGTTGTATACCCCCGCCTTGCTAGTGCTGCAAGGTATCATGGCCGCTGATGACGAGGATGTTGAAGCATGGTACCTAGAAGGCTGGTGTTTCTTCATGATGGCGGAGCAGGCTCACGAGACTGGCGGAAAATTGGACGACCTTGCTTGGGATTATCTCGCACGAGATGCAAGAGACTGCCTAGAGACATGTCAGACGGTGCGTACATTTCATCTCACGCTGTTGAGTTTCGGTCCGACACAGCTCCGTCTAGCTTCACAAAAACCAAGGACACCCTGATATACCATTACTCGAGCATGTCAATGAACTCATTAACAAGCTGGATGAACTCGGTATCAAGCCTTCACCTGAGGAGGATGGCGGAGACGAGGAAGGCTGGGAGGATATTGAAGGGAGCGATGATGAAGAGGATGTCGAGATGGCATAGCGACTTGTCTCATAGTTTGACATCTCATCTACGCAGGCCTCTTGGTTGATCGATATTCGGTGGATCTATCTGACCAGTGCCAGTTATGGTGCTCCATTTGTTTGCTTGAGATACCTAGTAATGCTAGAAGTTGTCTCCATCTCCTCCACTTGAAGGCCTGAAATCACAGGCTCACGCGACCGTGCCGTGTATACGCGTGCCGGCCGCGGCAGATCAACAGGACGTGTCGGTGTCGCGGTCGGCCATCGGTCGGCCACATTTGACGTAAGAGCCATGAACAGTATTTGCTCCGACAATAGGCGAAGGGCGTTCTGCATGATCGTAAAGCCCACATCTCTCTCCTAAACCACCATCTTAGGTACGCCAGGAAGCTATTTTTTCCCCTCCCCAGTGGCTAAGGTGGACCACGGACCGAATAGATGAATCGTTATCTGCTGAACTGGGGAGCGCGACAGTCGACGCGAAGCTTCGCGTCGACCTCTGGCCTCCGTCAGAGCGTACCCAGGCTCGCCTCTGCTCGCCTTGGGTCTCAGTCATGGAGAAGCTTTGCGTCAAAGACTGGGAAGCCATTGTCACCTGAGGTGTCGAAGGCCAAACCCAAGGCTTTCACCCCGTTACGTATGACGGCAGAAGACTCTCTGCCTATTCGGTCGAACCCCAAGCCTACACGTAGCGAAATCCACCCTATCACGACCTTGGCCACGGCGGAACGATACATTCTTGCGCATCTCCGCCACCGCCTCCCCCCTCATTCTCGTGCGCTTCATGAGGCGTTTTGGGTGCCTAGCTGGGCTACTGGGGACAAGAAAGGTGAAGTGTTCATCTTCAACAATGGAAGCTTTGTATGTTGGGGTCTTTCGGAAGAGGATGCGCAAGTGTTCCGCAAGGAATACATGTCAGGCCCTGGTATCGAGATTGGACCTCTGCGTGAGCCGGAGTCCGAAGAGCTAGAGTTCGTGACGGATCCCTCGGAGTACGTTTCCTCATTGTTTTCTCATGAATCCGAGCATGACTGTCTTCTTCCAGGAATACCCGGCTGCAAGGAGACTTGATCATTTTGGGGTCTAGCCCGACTCTGAGTGAGGATGACTCTCTGCCAGCCGCGCTGCCTCCGTCCGCGTTGCCGAAGGAAACATTACTTGCTCGTTATGCATTCTCGCAAGCCCTGTCGCGTTCTACAGCACTTTCGGTCCTCGAGGTTTCATTGGACCACTATCTTTCTTCTGTCGCTTTCCTCCCACATTCCTTGGAGAAGACTGGAAAGCCTAGTATGGGAAGGCGTGCCCTCGTCAAGAAATTGGGAGAACTGCTCAAGTTCCGTCAAGGTTTGAACCTGAACAGGGAAAATTTCTACGATACCCCGGACTTTTATTGGGCCGAGCCCGTCTTGGAAAGTGCGTGCCTCCCTCATGTTACCTTTCGACCCTCCTGACCGTCGGCGCCAGGCTACTTCAATTCTCTCAGTAACGCTTTAGAGGTGAAAGCGAGGATCCGGGATGTCAACGACAAGATCACTTATGCGGCCGAAGTGAGTACCTGGGTGACCACACTGTTTGAATCTCCTGCTGACAACGACTTTAGGTGCAATCCGTCCTGCGCCAACTCCTCACCGAGACCTCAGCCGCCCGTATGGAAATTATCATCATCCTGCTCATTGCTGTCGAGGTTGTCATAGTAAGTATTACGAGACGCGTTCACTAGTCTATCTTGCTGATGTTGTACCAGGTCCTCATCCGAGATGTGCCGGAGCTTTGGCATACGCCCAAAGAGGAAAAGGTTCACGAAGAGGTTCTCTCTACTGAGCGTGCATAGTTAGCTTTGTCGTCAACACTCGAGCCCTCTGACCCACATGTAGACTATAATTTATCACGCACAACTCCATCTAGATGTAGAGTACATACATACAACCATACTACTTATACTGCACAACTCCCAGATATACATATAATGGATATGAAAGAAAAGGCCCGGCTGGAGGGTATAGAGCAACAAAATAAATTAAGTCTACTGGCTCACTGAAGGATGTCTGGTGCAATTGCATGCACATCACTGTCCGTCTCGTACGCGATTCTCCTTCAAAATCATATCTGCACACTTCTCGACGACCATGACGGCAGGCGCCTGAAGGTGCGTGCCCAACAACCACGGAAATATCGAAGAATCTGCAATTCGAAGGCGGTCAACTCCATGCACGCGCAGCTGGTCGTCCACGACACCACCGCCAGCTGGATCGTTCTCTGGCGCCATTCTGCAAGTCGAGGAGTAATGGTACGAGGTGTCGGCGCGCTGGCGGATGTGAGCATCGATCGCGGTGTCTGAGCTATCGGCGGGTATAGCCAGCGGATCCAGAGGGTAAGCATGGCCTGTGCACATTTGCGATGCCAGTTGCAGAGTAAGACGGATGCAGGCGCGTAGCTGTGAATAGTCCGTTGGGTTTGTAAGAATCGCAGGATAGAGCCTCTGGATCGGAAGACGCGAGGCGAACGGTGCCCTTGCTCGCGGGGTGCAGTAAGACAGTGATGTGTGAACCTGCCTTACTTCTTGTCAAATTCTTCGTTGGGGAGATGCGTACCCTAGATATGCAGGCGGTTATTATCGAGCCATCAGTATGATAAATTTTACTGACCGGAAGAATTTCTAAGTCTGGTAGCGGACTCGTCGAAGTTGGTTTTTCTCGCAGAGGCCTGCCGGTCTTGTCGAGAGAGGCAGAGCTGGCTAAT
Source organism: Dentipellis fragilis (assembly GCA_004679275.1). Lineage (NCBI taxonomy): Eukaryota > Fungi > Basidiomycota > Agaricomycetes > Russulales > Hericiaceae > Dentipellis > Dentipellis fragilis. Next base: position 28,702 of record SEOQ01000100.1, read on the forward strand.
AGAGACAGCTGAGTCATGGCGCCAAGAAGAAAGCCAGGGCCAAAGAGGAGATGTTGGATAACTGCCAGGATAAATAGCCATGGTCGAACGAGGTAAACCGAGAACGAATCTTTGAGTGGTATACGCCATGCCGTATCTACCATTACGTGGTCTTGCTGTTCGCAGAAATAATGCATCAGCGGAAGACAGTGACATGAGGAATGGATGAAGTACCAGGTTCGAGCCGACAGCTGGTAGATTCTTGATGACAGGGATCCTCATGTCCTTCAAATGTTTTGCGGGACCAATACCACTGGTATTTCTTTAGCCACCGACTTTCAAACTCGTGGAAACAGTAACTCACCTCAGCATCAGCACCTTGGGAGACCCAAAAGGACCTCCACAGATAATTACTTCTCTTGAGGCTCGCACGTTCCTCTGGAGATTCCCATTCCTCGAGGCCAGATGAATACCCTGTGTTACTTTGCGTCCATCTGAGTCGGTCCTGATGTCAAGTTTCTGCACTATCTTATTCGTGCAAATATGTAAATTTGCTTTACGCTGCAACGCAAGATCTTTCGGGAGGAAAGCACGGAAAGTGGAATGGCGGTGATCATGATCATCGACTGTGTGATCCAGCCGTGCACAACCAATAGAGGGTTCTTGTGCTGAATTTAGATCCGCGATGTACGGAAAACCAGGTCCTGACACGCCTTCAAGTACCTTAGACGGACGAAGTGTCAGGACATTTGAGTTCCATATCAACGAGTAACTTACGCCTGATAAGAAGGGTAGGAGAAACTGCCGAGCGTTCTATTTCGCCATTCTCCTGCGCAGATGTTGAGCTCTGGCACAAGCGACGGAGAGGCAACATTATACCTTGGCTTCCATGGATGTCGGGGCTGTCTACGACGTCCGATTTCTCCGAAGCTACGAAGTAAGGCAGGACATCGTTCCATGCCCAGCCTTGCCTTCCAGCGGCACTCAAAGCATCATACTCAGCCGGCAGTCCGCGGGTGTACAGGCAAATGTTGATTCTCGAACTTCCGCCGAGAGCAGACCCCGTATAGAGTTCAAGAGGACGACCTAGCTCCTTTTCCTCCACGGTCGTATGTTTCCACGAAGGGGAGTACGACGCCAGGAAATTCATCGAAAATAATGGGATTCGCGACACCCATGTGTCAGCGCTGGGCCCGCGCTCTACGAGCAAAACGGTTTTGGCTGGGTCCGCGCTGAGACGATTGGCTAGCACACAGCCCGCTGTACCACTACCTAAGACAGTCACAAACCCAGTGCCAGCACTGCGTCAGTTTGAGCTCACTGGCATGAGGAAATGGCACACCAATCATGATATAGTCGTAGTCATCTCGTACATCGTCTAAGTAGGGCCACCTCTGGGTAGGTGGTCAGCTGCTGCTGTACCGTGACTAAGCCGCGGCGTCATTTGGTTTCCTGGGAGGAGTGGCTGTGCCACTCACCAAACTGGACCAAATACACTCGCCGCTCCGCGGCACCGTCGTCGACGTCCTTGAAGGAACTCGACCTTCTCGCCGCCATCGTCACAGCCCGTCCACCCTTCCACTCGTTCACCAACCATTACAACCATGTCCATGGAGGAGAGCATAAGCTTGGAGGAGACGAACAAGATTCGTATCTCGCTCGGCCTCAAGCCTCTCACAGACGATAGTTCACCAGCCGATGACAAAGACAAGCAGGCAGAGCAGAACTATGCCAACCAGCGAGAGCGTGAAGCGGAGGAGAAGGAGACAAAGTTAGTTCTGCTCACCTTCGGAGCTTGGATCTGTACTGACCGGCTGCTTATGTAGGAGAATTCAGGATCGCATAGCGAAGTGAGTACTAGTCATTTCATTTATCCGTGTCCTCTCCGTCGCTTCTGCCAACTCTCGAGGCGACGAGGATATCATTATAGTCGAAGCGATAGCTTACGGACGCTCTATGCAGGGTGAGGAATAAACGGGAACTCAATGCCTCCCTCAAAGGATCTACTCTTGGTGATGCCGACGCGGACACAGACGATACCTTGAAATGGATCAAGAAAGCCAAGAAGAGAGAGAAGGAGCTGGCGAAGAAGCGTCAGGCGGAGATAGACGGCATGGACAAGGTCTTCCAGGACGAATATACTGAAAGTGCGTTATTACAACATCCATCTGAATGCGGTCCATCTCATATTGATTGACATTTACAGAGGACCTGGAGGGGATCAAGGTCAGCCACGACTTCGACGAACTCGAAGACGGCGAAGCCCGGATACTCACGCTCAAAGATAGCCNTATTCTGGACAACGAAGGTGGGTTTGCATTTACGACTTAAGACTTCGCTGTCGCGCTGACTCTTCTTCTTTGGTAGAGGATGAACTGCAGAACGTCGAGATGGCCGAACAAGAACGAACCAAAGAGCGAAACGATCTGAAAATTAAGAGTCGTGGTTACACCGGTTACGATGATGACGAGTTCGTGGATGGCCGAGAAGGCATGAAACGTGCGGTTCTGTCCAAGTATGACGAATTTCTTGAGGGTCCCAAAGAGACGGTATGAGATCGAACGTTGACCTTGTCTCATGATGGAATTGACCCAAATTTTGCAGGGATTCCGCCTTGGGGCATCATCACCATCCACTAGCAAGGCCGCTCGACAGGAACTAGAACAAGCTGCTGCGGCCGTCAACAAGTCTCTATTGTCAATAGACTATGCTAGTGCGTTGTTTTCTTCGTTTGGGTGTTGGATTCGCCCATTAATATATGTCATAGAGAATATAGAAACACAGGATTACTTGCAGAAGGGGGATGTAGGTTTCAAGAAACCTAAGGTACGTTTTCTATTTTCGGTTCATTCCTTTCCTTACCGGTTCTTTCGTAGACGAAGAAGAAGCGACCGTCCAGAAGAGTCGCCGCGGATTCCGACGTTGCCCCTGTAGATGAGGTTCCAATGGAAGTTGACGAGAAACCTATCGTACCTCGTGTACGCGACTTGGACGCGAACTTTGTTGACGACGACGAGTTGCAAGCGGCTCTTGCCCGCACTCGACGCGCGAAGATCAAGTCTAAGAGACTTTCTCCCGAAGAGGTTGCTCGAAAGAGTAAGTCTAGTCTCACTCATTCGAGCTTGAACACGTCTAATGAAGTATGTAGTTGCGGAAGAGAGAGCACGAACTGAGCAGCCCAATGGCGCCGAAACCATAAATGATGATGGTGATGAACAAGATGGAGACTCGTCTGGTCTGGTCTTCGACGACACCTCAGAATTCGTCCGTGCCATCACCTACAACCCGGTGGCTGTCAAGAAGGAGGCCCCTTCGTCGACACCAGCACCGGAGAAACAGGAGCCGACGGCAGTCAAAGATGAACCAATGGAAGTTGTCGAGGAGCTGGAGGCTGGTGAAGTCAACGTCAAGGAGGAGGAAGACGAAGAAGCTATGATCAATGCCATCGAAAGCGCGATCAAGGCCACCGAGGCCGAAGAGAAAGCTTCGACGACAAATGACGACATGGGCACATCGAGCGAGCAGACTTTCAGTACAGGCATGGCCTCGACTTTGAACATTCTTCGGCAGCAAGGCATCTTGGCTACTCCTTCTTCGGATCAGACCGATCGCGAGCAGGTCCAGCTCCAACGCGACTTGTGGTTGGCAGAGCAGCGTCGGCGGGTTGCAGAGCGGGAGATGGAGCGTTTGAAGTCCCGCGGGTCGAATAAGGATCAAGCTCAACGCGAGTACGAAAACAGACTTCGTGAACAGCAAGAGGCACGTGCCAACCTCGAGGCTTTCAAGAACTACAAGCCAGACGTCAATATCGTCTACTACGACGAATTCGGGCGCTCGCTGACTCCGAAAGAAGCGTGGAAGGCGCTGTCGCACAAGTTCCATGGCAAGGGTTCTGGCAAGATGAAGACCGAGAAACGCTTGAAGAAAATTGCAGAGGAAAAGAAGAAGGAAGCCATGGCCAGCGGCGACACTCCTCTCAGTATGAGCAGGGCCTTCCAGATGCGACAGGAGAAGACCGGCCAGGCTCACTTTGTTTTGTCGGTCGGCAACAGAGGGTGAGTATAACTACCCGTAAACCATTTACTATTGCTGACGTTCCTGCTGTACAGTGCTGTCCCTCAAGCTGCCGAGTTCCTCGACCCTCAGCCACTGTCGAAGGGTAAAACGGAGAAAACTAAGGGCAAGAAGAAGGATCAGAACAAATCGGCAGCCCAGACACTTGATAACGGATATATCACCTTACCTGCGCCGCAGGTCTCCCATAACGCCGGCATCAGCGCCAGTCCCGCGCCCAACAGTGAAACAAACTCCCCTGCGCCACGACCTGGTTTCTCTCGCATCACGTCGGCGATCGTTTCGGAGGCACCATCGGGCACCGGCACACCTGTGTCCGGGGATCGTACGAAGGTTGCTTTCGGATTTGGTACGAAGCGGAAGGCGGGCGAAGAAGCGAGCGGAACGCCACCTCCTAAGAGGCGCTGAAACCTGAGGATGCGGATGCCCCACATTGTAAGCTGTTATGTCGTCGTGTTCAGAGATGCTTAATCCAGTTGGATCGTATGGACTTTTTATCGAATATCAGCATATTGCTTGGACCCACAGTGTCGGCTGCGTTCGAATGTATGCCACGACGGCGCCCGTCTGCAAAGGTAAGAGCCACCGTTATTTCTGTGCTACTTTGCTGTCGTTTCTGTTTGTTGCTAGAACCTCAAACGTTCCGAGCGCCAAAACGAAAGTCGCCACTGTGAACATGAAGATGAGTATTTAGGCAGTTTGCAATAACCTGTCGCAAGTCGAGAGTTTCTTGCGCAACTTCTCCTCGTAAACGAAGGGCCAGGGCAACGATTTTTCTTGTTCGAGCAGGCAACTTGAACAAATGACTTGATGGATGCTCGGCGTACACAAAACATGAGGTGATGCATTCGACCTAAACCGTCTACATGGTATATATTACTACTCGGACATGTTCCAGAGACACGCCTTCATGTCCAGCACTGATAATGAATAAAATACAAGACTCTACAGTAATGGCAATGTGCAATTGACAGCCTCGACGCAGAGTAATCCCGCTTTACCCAGTGAAGGTAGATGCAGTAACGACTTCAAAGGCTAGCGATACTCTTGATGCTCAGATCCTTGGTCACTGCGCACCTATCTTTTTCCCTTCCGGCCCCGGTCTCGAATGCTTTGACCAAGGACGCTTGACCTTCGTCAATCCTGACAAGTTCCACACATGAGATTGGACTGTCCAATATGCAAGAGAATGACACCGACCATTCCGTTGCATGTCCATTTTTCTCTAGAACTACTTTGATTGTCGTCCATGAAAAGCGGACAAGCGACGGGAACCCAAATGTAGGATCCAATGAGGACTTTACCCATGCTTGCGTCTTGGGGTCTGTACACGCAAATATGAATGCCGTCGTGGTAGTTGAATAATAATGAAAAGCCTACCAGAAGGATACCCGCTGCCTCGAGGGGAGTCCCATAGGGCGTTCATGCTAGGATCTTCAAGGGCAGTGCCATCGGCAGCCAGGTCTTCTTCATACCGCCAGTCTTCGATCCAGGCGTCGCGGGTCACTTTCGCCGCAACACTAGCTGCACCAACGATTTTAAACTTAGAATCGGCCTTGGCGGTGACTGTGAAGCTGATCCCGGGGAACATCGAGGTCAAATATGCTTCGTAGGGTTTAGTCGGCCCCAGTGCATCTACGTAAACCTGCACACGCCGTCAGGTGCGGACGAGCAGGAGGAGCTGTGAGTCAGACCTCCGAGAGCTCCAGGCCCTTCTGCAGTACTTCGCGGATGAGCAGTATTGTGGCATCCTGAGATTGGCGATTTAGATTAACAGGCGGGCGGCGTAGCATGCCGCTTGAGATGGCTTGGGGACTGCACCACTTCGTTGGTTAACATGGAGCCCGGCGTGGCCGAAGGCCTGAAACGACCAACCTGAGGACTCGCACCGACCAGCCAAGATTAGTTGGGTCGCCATTCAGCGTATCCAGGAGTGATGATCTCGTATCGGCGGTCAAGACCTTCGAATCTAACATGAAGCTATTATCAGCGACTGATCGAGTACATTGCTAGTTGCTAGAATAGACACACCAGCGAAGCCTAGCTCATTTAAGGTATCCTCGTACGCCGCGGGACAATATGCCACACCGTAAACAAGAGGGCCTAGTACGGGTCCTCTTCCAGCTTCGTCGACGCCAAGTATATAAGGTCCTGCAGCAGTTGGCGTTGGCGAATGATACGTATAGGAGGCAGTAAGAGGCGATGAAGGATCGGGGATAGATGGTACGGTCCTGTGCCCGCTTGATTCCCCAGGACTTGCTTCGCCAGCCATTTGTTATAGAGAGGCGAGGTCAAGGAGGGTGTTGTCTATAGAACGCGGGCGCCTGGGACGCGTGCAATCAACGATGGACGCGTTCGCGTTGTTTGTCCATTGTTGTGAACTGACAAGTGCCCGGCGGCATCGCGGCATAGCATAGTCCCATATTCTCTGACTAGCCGGCGCTCTCCTTCATGATCATCGCGAACTGCAAATGCAAATTGTCGTCAGCCTTCGTGCCCGAACCGCGCGTCTATCCGCCATATGCATGATCCGGTGTGCTGCTTTTTGCGTCCATATGTTCGTCGAATTGCTTTTACAAGCTCTGAACCACCGGAGTAACTTTTTGTAAGTACTTGCTGCGCCGATTGAAGAACGCTGCTTCTTCCTGCCTGTCGCCTCCTGTCGCCGGCAATCATCTTCGTCGATTATCGTGTGCGGCTGGTGACTATAAATCACACATCCAGGGCAGGCTTGTACTGTAACATTAGAACTAGACGTCCTCCTCACACCAGCTGGGCATTCAGTGGACTACAAGCACTCAGCAATGTCCGCTGCGAACCCCGATCATGTGCTGCCGCCTAGGTCTGGCAAAGAGAAGAGTGTTGATCAGCCTCAAAAGCAACGCCGACGGCCAGGAAGAACACCTGTTTCTTGTGCAGAGTGTCGTCGGTGAGCACTGATTTCCGGCCAATCCTCTCCTGTCTTGACATATCTTTGCAGACTTAAGCTTCGGTGTGATAGAAAGGTTTGTATTACTCAGCAGTCGTACTACGTTACGTTGCAGGGATCTCTAACAGCGTCATGTAGGTTCCCTGTGAGACGTGCACAAAAAGAGGATGTGCTTCAATCTGTCCAAATGGTAACGCAACGATCCTTTGATTTAATCTCATTGCCAATTCTCACCTGTTGCTCAGGAACTATGGCGTCCGGTAAGATCAATAATCGGTGCGGATTCAGAGTTTCCTAGATGGGGTATGTCTCTGACTCGAGTAGATACGTGCTGGCCAATACCGAGGAACTGCACGTCAAGATCACGGGGTTGACTACTCGGATCCTGGAACTAGAAGAGGCGTTGCAAGCGCTCCAGAATACTTTGGCACCCGATGTGCAGCATCCTTTGTTGAAGCCAGAGTTGCTGCTATCCAAGTCGTTGTCTCCTCCGTGTACCAGCGGTTCATCCGCCGAGGACGGATGTGACAATGAAGATGACATCGTTGATACCTTCGGTATGTTGTTCATATTTCCATATCATATCGGGGATGAAGAATGAAGAGGGTTGTCAGGCACTATGAGCATCGGGCCCACGGGGGACACAAGATTTTTTGGAGCAACTGCTCGATCTGAGGTTTGAATATACCACCCCTTGATATTATATCAGTTCTCTGACACCATGTATAGTTCCTCATCGGGGTCAGACATACTATAGGGCACGCCTTCCGATGTCAAATCCCTCATGCCTCCGCAGCAGACCCAAGCATTCCGGGAAAAACTTTCTACGACGTCACGCGCTTGGATGCACGGTTGTTCAACGTCGCATTTCCAGACACTGAGAATGATAAGATCGATGGCGATTTGCGACGGCTCGTATGGAGTTATCTTCCTCCGCTCGACGAGGCATGCAATCTCTGCACCCTTTACCTGAGCAGGAATAATCTCACGTCTGTATATCCCTCTCCATTCGATCATATGTATAACTCACGCCGAACCTAGCTTTGGTTCCGTAACCCGGGCGCAACTCTTTGATGAGGTCATCGCCACCGTCTATAACCCATGGTATTTTTTTTTCAATAGTCACTGTTTTGGATACGTGTTAACTTCGACGGTGTAGTAGTGCGGATGCGGTCGGCTGTGCTCATGCACTTAGTCTTCTGTTCATCGTGTGTGCTATGGGCGCTATCAGTGATCTAGACAGGACCGATTACGAGATTGAGGCTCACGAATATTTCATACTCTCGAGAGCGGCCATGGCACTCGAGTGTCCCATCCATACTACGACGGTCATTGCAGTCCAAACTTTGGTACATACTCCCTTTTTCCAGTTTGTATTACAACTAACCTCCCGTCTACTAGTGTTTTATGGCCCAATACTTGGACCTCAGCGGATCCAAATTACTACCATCGGCATCAGGTAAAGCCTGGTTATACCTTGGCATTGCTGTCAAACTCGCGCACAGTGTACGCTTTCATCATTCTGAATGGTCGTCGGGATGCTAACCGTACAACAGATGGGGCTTCGTATGTCTCCTTAGATTGACTGCTTGCAATGTCACTTGTTTACATTCTGACATAGATCTCAATGGTTCCCGATGGAATCTCGACGAGTCAGAACGCCGAAAACGTGCTCGTGTATTTTGGCACCTTGTCATGGTCGACACATGGTTTGTGAGTGGGTTTTAGACACTGTCCGTCCCTGCAATTCATGCCATCTTACCAGAGTTTCGGGTCCGGTCGACCTCCAAGTGTCAACCTGGATTTCGTTAGTTGCGAAATGCCAGCAGACAGCAGCGAATATATAACAGCCGACGGAAAGAAGGAGATAAGCGGTGCGTTTCTTGCTCTGCTTTGCTGACCAGAGACTCATTCAGCGACATCAGTTCACCGTTGGCACCACCTCTACGCGCAACTTGTCTATAAGATCATGGTAGGAGTGTATAGCGCGAAGACACCACGATACCTGGACGTTCTGGAGTTCGACCGTCAAGTAGTGGAATTTCCGACGCCAGAACACCTTTGCCTTACCTTGGCGAACGAATCTGACCCTGAGTCCACGCCCTATCTGACCTGCCAACGTTGGATGATACGCTCCTATAAGGAATGGAGTAAGTCCTCCGTCCCGATGACTACAGAGGACACTGACTTCTGTCTCTCTTCGTTAGCATTGTTAAATCTACACCGCGCGTATTTTGCTGTCGCACTCCGTGATAAACCAGCCGACTTGGTTAAGCACAAATACGGATCTTCTGTGATGGCTGTTTGCCGTGCTGCCTACCGAATGGTTGAAGCTGCTGAAATTGCACTTCAATATGTTGACGGACTGTTTTTCCGGAGCAATTTTGCGTGTTCCAGAGTCTTGTCCGCGGCGGTAAGGATATTCTTAAGTCATGTTGATGATGGTCCTTCGCACTAATCGCTTCATTAGATCGTGATGTGTCTACTTGTTTGCAATGCGCCGTCATCTAATCTTGCTATGGCATCGCTGCAAGTGCTGGACCGAGCTTGCCTTCTGCTCGAACGATCTGGAGGCAGAGGCTGTCAACTGGCCTCGCAAAGTCTAGTAAGCATCATGGAATGTGCTTTGAAACTGATATTTAGTCGGTAAATCATCCAGGAATTTACGCAAAGCCTTCAACGACAGGCCCGAGAGGCGATGAGTAACACGGAGCAGTATGCCGAATCCCCTCGAACGGCAGGAGAGCTCGAGCGGCTCGGCGGTATGACTCAACTCATATCACAAGGGCCGACCTACCACACGACAAACGCTCCACTATACGCTGACCATGAAGGCCAAAACGACGTCCACACAATGACTCCCGAAGTCAACTTACCTGAAGTCGCCTATTGGCAAGGCATGCAGCCCGATGGAAACGCTCCTGTAGCACAACACAATAGTTATGGCCCATCACAACATAACCCCTACGACCCATCACAGCACAATCTCTACGATCCACCACAGCAGCCATACGCCTCGACCTCGCAAGCGCAGGCTTCTCAACCAACCCATTTCATGGCAGAGCCCGCACAAAACGCGCGCTACGCTGGCTTCGTATACGACGAGAGCTTTACTGAGCCAAGTATATTCACGACTCAGCCCCCACCTGCTGCTATCGATGTGCAATCGCCTGCGCCATACATTTTAGACGCGACTTGGCAGGATTTTATGGAACAGCTAGGATTTTAGTTCTCTTACGGTCTTTACTTTCTCCTTCTCATATATCGCCCTCAGGCCATAGCTTGTAAACTAATGTCACCACTATTGCATTTTGCCTGGATTTACGTTACAAACTTTGTTGCTTTTGGAGGTTAGAAATAGGATTATGTGTCAAGACAAGTGTTGCTCGGTGCGAGAAATGCACGCATTAGACCAAACCAATTACCGTTGTACACTCAATCTAATATACAGAAAGCATAGACCATTACATCCTCCTCCGCAAATCAGGAGACACGCCGAGTCCATCCATGTTCTGCATCATCCCACTGCGCGTGACCATGGGCGAACCACGATCGGTACCATAGAACGAACTCGGTGGTATGGGGGTGAAGCCAGAGCCAGGGTATTGACCAGGCAGGCCATGTCTGGGCGAGGCAGCGATAGCCGGTGAACTCATCATGCCATTGACCTGGTACTGTCCACCCATGGGTTGATGCCCGCGGTTGAGAGGAGTTCCAGGCATGCCATTGGGAGGAGCCCCTTCTCCCGAAGGTCCGTCTTCCGACTGCCCCTCTTTCAAGTACTCAAGCAAAGGACTTGGGTCGTAGTAGAGTTCCGACTCCTCCTCGACTAGGAACCTAAGGAACGAACAGGTGAGCGTATGTTGACTGAATATCAATGGGTACACACGCACTGTTGGGTCCCTACATCCCATTGTGGGCCGCGGTCCGCACGCGCGGTAGTCAACAGAGAGTTCCAGTCGGAAGCGCTCTCCTAGCGGGTTGAGAGAGATCAGCAGGCGTATACGCGAACAAAGGACCATGCTCACGATGGCTTGAGCAATGCTGCTTGATGACTCATTCGTTGGTTGCCGGATGTCGGTGGTAAGCCCTTGCGACCGAGCCAGAGACTCAACTTGTCCAGTCAACGCTGGCCCGATGCGCTGTGTGTTGTGTCGAGGGACCTGTACCTTCAGGTCTGCGGGAGGTCGGCCGGGCGACATGAGACGCTGGTCAGAGTCGTTGAAGGTGAAGACGCCGCACGGGGAACTGAAGGTGGCACGCGTCTAATTGCTTTTGTCCAACCTCCACCTGGGTTCGACGCGTCTCTGCTAGCGACTTCGTCTCTTCTCTTACGCTACCTTCTCAGCTTGTCTATGTTGGCAGATCGTACGGCCTTTTTTACGCGTTGATTGTGGGTTGGGGCACTATCAATCCGGACACGAGCAAGGTATGATACAGTTCAACGGTCTTCACAAAACAATATTCACTGCACTACCGTTGTAGGACTAGGGCATCCGTTGTTCATATACGGTCGCAATCATATATTGTGCTGTTGCTGCCATGTCGTCGCGCAAATTCCCCACACCTATCCGTTCAGGGACGTCTACAGAGTCTTTCGAGGCCATAACCGCGTCCCAGCGCGCGCACATCAACGAGCTCGTGCAGAAAACGCATACCCTCGAACAGAAGGCCAAGAGACTTGAAGATAGCCTTCAGCGTCAAGCGGAGGTCCACTACGAACAATTGGAGCAAGCTCGCGCGGAATGGCAGGCTGAACGCGTGCAGTGGAGGGACGGCTGCGAATCCTTGCAGGTCTTACATCGCATCGCGCATTCCAGGACCACGTGTCTCCTTCAAGATGAGCGCAGGGCGCTGCTGAAAGAACGCGATATCTCGCGCAAGCAGCGCATCGCGGTTCTCCAGCGAGACTTTCAGCTTACCATGTTCCAGGCGAAGGAGACGGAACTGGAAGCCAAGGTCGACGAGCTCGAGGAGAGCCTTGAACGGTCTCAGCACGAGGTTGCGCAGCTGGTAATGGAGTGGAGGTCGAAGTTTACTGGGGTTCTAGACGAGGTCAAGGAAAAGGCAGAGTTGTTGGCCGAAGCAGAAGCTGCTCGCAGTGCTGCTCAGGTATGATTCACGTGTAACTCTACTTAATCTACTTCCATATTTGACGAATGTGGTGCAGAAAGAGACTTCCCGGTTGCGCGAAGAGCAGGCCGTGCTCAAGTCCAAGGTTGCAACTGCAGCATCCGAGCACGAGAGGACCTCGCACCGCCTTCAAGAATCCGAGAACACCCATGCAGAACTTAAGGCCAGATGTCAAGAACTGGAGCATGCAAACGCGGATTTGAAGTCACAGGTCGATAAATGGCGGGCCTCCGAGAGCAAGGGCGGTGCGGAGGTGAACTCGGAGCGCAAGAAGCGCATCGACTTGGAGGTGGAGGTGAGGGAGTTGAAGACCCATCTTGCGTCTCTGGACGAAAGTCTCCAAGAAGAAACTGCGTCAGTCGAGAAGGGTCGAAAGAAGTTGGAGAAGGTTAAGGATGCTTTGGCCGACCAAGCTGTGTGTCGAACTTAACTTCTCGTGCCATATCGAGCAGATACTAATCTATATGAACCGCAAAGCGCATGACTGAAGAAGCACAGCAAGAAGCGAAACAACTACAGGAAGAGCTCCAGACTGTGCGGCGCGCCAACCAGCAACTTCAGCAGTCCAATGAAGAGCAGATCCGTCAGCTCAAGGCCTCCAGCAGCGGGGAGGGGGACCAAGACGCGAAGCACGAGCGGATGATGTCCAAGTTGACCCTTCTCTTAGAAAACCAAGCGGTCCGTAGCCGTGTCTATCGTTGTTTCTGCCATGCTTACGCGTTGGCATCCGTAGAGGGAGACGGCGAAGGCCAAGCAGAAAGCCATGAAACACGAAAACGATGCAGAGCAGGTCAAGAAGCAGCTTTCTGACGCACTCAAACGCAACGAAGAGCTTGAGGCCAAAATGCGTGCAGTAAGATGGATCGTTTGTCATCTCTCTCATTGATGCTAACTGTCCAACCAGTCTACCCATGCCCGTTCGTTATCCATCGCCACCAGATCGCCCCAATCAGTGGCGGTCGAAGAGCAAGAGGTGGTGGATTCTCCTAGGATCCCTAGCCCCGAACCCAAGGGGCGGCCTCGGCCACGGCCTGCACCCAGGGTATCAGGTTTTTCCGCGACAGCTAAGATGATGGAGGACGCTACCCCTCCTCGCCCGAAGAAAGCCAGCGTCCCAATTGACAGCGACATCGAGGAAATATCGCCTATCCCAACAAAGGTCAAGCCCAAGAAGACTAAAGCACTGACTCCCGTTGAAATTGAGGAAGACGACGACGTGGAGCCCGTGAAGAAGCCGAAGAGCAAGAAAGCAGCGGCTAGCAAGACTGCTACTCAAACCGCCGCAGATAGGAATGGGAAGAGAAAGGTTGCCGCAGATGAAGACGAGGAAGACGCAGTGGCAGCAGTCGTCAAGCCTAAACGCAGGAAAAAGGTAGTCGAGGCGGAGGATAGGACACGCAGCGACGACGAACCTCCCCGTAGCAAACCCGCTTCAAAGCAAACCGATGGACCCAAGGCTAAAAAAGGTCGACCAGCAAACAAGGAGAGTGTACAAGGTGGTCGGGCTAGTGGTACACCAGACGACGGCGAAGGAGTAGCGCCAAAGAAGAAGACCTTCCGGAAGCTGAATGCTTTTTCGTCTGCGCAACCTCAGTCTTTCGATTGGATGCGGATCGGAGCAGTGGGTACCCAACTGCGCATGCTCGTCACTTTAGCTGAAATCCATCTAGACGGGGGATGGGTTGGATATACCGCGAGAATTGTCCCCGATCAAGGATTCCAGATCGGTGCCGCAAAGATCGCTTTTTGGGGGAAGGAGTACTTCGCGCACGTTTAGCAAGTAGCAATGGCGCTACCGCCGCCTGCTTGTGTTTGACTTCTTGACTATTTCTTGTATGTTGTTGGTGCCGTGTTCAGAAGTTCCCGTACGTTTATAATCTAATCAACCCTCTCATGAAGTGTTAGTCTTTTAGCTGCTTGCCACATGCACAGCCTTCGCTGGCTTTCTTGTCGCTCACATCGAGGTTGCTCTTGACGATCACAACAGCCATTGAAAGATGTTAACACAAAAGTAGATTCATTGCATTGCGAGAGGTCGTAAAAGTAGCGAAAGACATGTTGCCACATCATGAAACTCCATATCGACGTAGGATATGTGTGATTGGAGCGATTAAAGAGGCTGTTCGGTCTGAGACACCGCGTGAACAACGTCGAGTACGTGCACCGGACTCCAGCTGAACGCTGGCGAAGACACACGACGACGATGCGGTGACTGTAACGGTGAGAAAAGGAAAATGCGCGACGCGAGCCTTTATGGGAACTTTGAAGCGGAGATTGAAGATGTTCCAAATTTAGAAGGCCTTTAAGTTAAGCGGTGCCCGTGGGCGCTTGCCAGCTCTCCACGAGACTTCTCCTCGTCGCAAGTGATACCCAAGCTGCTTGAGTGAGCAGTGACATCTCTACTCTTTCAGGATACCAGGCCTCTATCTCTTCTGATCTAATATACCCCACGTCGAGTGGACATTATGAACATTTTCCATGGATTTCTCCAGCGAATCCAGAATGCCTTTGCGACCACCCGCGGGCCAAATGCCCTGGCTGGGATGGACCTCGGTCCAAAGACCAATACTGAGAATCCTGTGATGGTAAATGCTTCTTCCACCCTGAATAAGCAAATCGTGAATCGCTGTGAATTTTTAGCTGCAATTCTTCACTTGGGAGAGTGCACATCCAGATATGTCTTGGTGGAAGCATCTTGAGACGGAAATCCCAGTGCTCGCGGAGCTTGGTATTACGCAAGTATGGCTTCCTCCAGCATTCAAGGCAACAAGCCAGGTCAGTGAACCGAACACAGTCAAATAGCATACTCATCGTGCTGCACAGAACGGCCAAGGTTATGATGCCTATGATTTGGTATGGTACGCTAATGTCGAGTTTCTTCCAATACTGACATCTCGTCAGTGGGACCTAGGAGAGTTCGACCAGAAAGGCACAATTAGAACAAGGTGGGGCACCAAAGATGAGCTCATCCAAGCAGTAAAGGTCGCGAAGCAACATGGAATCGACATCATACTAGATGCAGTTTTGAACGTACGTGTCTCGCCATCCACGTGCTGAATCTCTTGATCACACATGACCAACGCAGCACAAAATGGGTGCCGATGCTACCGAGTCCTTCGCTGCCGTTCCTGTCGACCCGTCAGACCGCCTCGCAGAGCTTGGGCCTCCAATGCGGATAGAGGTTCGTCTCTGTATATATTGTGCAAAATCGGCACCTGAACATCGTCCAGGGTTGGACTGTCTTTAATTTCCCTGGAAGGGGAGGCAAGGTACGAACCTGTGACATACTCGGCACTTATGATACTAATGAGAAAGCAGTACAGTAGCATGCGATGGAACCATAAACACTTTACCGGTGGGCCTAATTCATCTATTCATTAATTGATGGCATGCCTACTCAGTCGAAATAGGCCTTGATTGGGATCATCAGACTAAGACTCAAGGCGTATACCGGATATTCAGCGATACTCACCCGGGCTGGTCTCGGAATGTCGTGGATGAACTTGGCAACTACGACTATCTACTTGGAGCCGACGTAGGGATGTTTCTGCCTTGGGGTGATCATGTTCTTATTTTCGCTCTAGATCGATCACTCAAACCCGGAGGTTCAGAAAGACTTAAATGCGTGGGCCGCTTGGGTGTTGGATGTGCGTCGCTCACTGTACAATCGAGCCGACCATTTATCTGATACTGAAATTGATGAAGACTACGGGTGCAACGGGCTTCCGTCTCGACGCAATCAAACATATCGACAGAAAATTCCTCCTCGGCTGGGTGCGCCAGACGTACTAATTGCCGTTGACGACAACTCATTCCAAACAGGTCAGATATGTTCGCAGTCTTCCTGGCCGGGCACGTTCTTTTGCTGTTGCAGAGTTCTGGTCGCCGAAGTATGCACCACTCTCACGGTCTTCAATTGCGTACGCTGATGTCCCTCAGCGTGAAACTCCTCCAATCCTACGTCCAAGCGTTCCAGGGCCAGGTGTGTTCACATGGTTCTCTTACAAAACCTATACCTAATGACAACCTCGAAAGGTATCGTTTTTTGACGTCCCGCTGCATGACAATTTCCACCAGGCAAGCAAGCAAGGTCCTGATTACGACTTGCGGAGCATTCTGTGTGCTACTCTCCTCAAGAACAGTCCCGGAGATTCTGTGACCTTTGTGGATAATCACGAGTCAGTTGACGACTCCTGATATGTTGGTTTCCGATGCTGATTTCTGTTTTTACAGCACAGTAAATATATTCATCCATCCCGCAGATCACGATTGACCATGACTTATGCCTTAAACAGCAAATTGGCCAATCTCTGGAAAGCTGGGTAGGCACCATTTTCGCTATCCCCGGTCGTGCAAGGCTGTAATTCATTAAATTTAGGTCGACGTCAACTTCAAACTTCAAGCGTACGCTCTCATTCTTTTGCGCGGAGAAGGACATCCGTCAGTATCACTCCTTCATTTTCTCTGTTTCCCGCTCATCATATTCGGCGATATCCAGCTGCGTGTTCTACGGTGACTTATATCCTAACCATGAATGCTATCACGAATCCGTAGCCCACGGATTGCGTATACTACTGAATGCTCGGAAGCGATTCGCATTCGGAGCTCTGAAGGATTATTTCCAGGACCGCCACTACATCGGCTTTACGCGCATGGGCGACTCTGATCACGCAGGCTGTGCCGTAGTGGTCTCAAATGCGCCAAAAGACAAGTGCGTTGCCCCTTCGACTTGACTGTCTAATGTACTCAATGCTATTCTGATCACTTGTAGTCCCCGCCATTCTCAGCTCGGGATACGAATGAATGTCGGCGCAGTAAGTTTTCTCAACTAACGAGGATACCTGAATTTAAACTCATGCATCACAGAGCCATGCGGGTACCAGTTTCGTCAGCTCGTTTAAAACTGGCGGCCGTGTCGAAATCTCGTCCGGTGGCTGGGGCGCTTTCTGGTGCGAGCCCGGCTCTCTCCAAGTGTGGGTCCCAGCCGACAGTGCCAGCTGAGCGCCACCTCTGTGTCCAACATTCAACGTGCACATCCACATCCGACTTCTTACTATCCATCTATGACACAGTCACGGAGTTGCTTGGTTACTGATAAATGGCATTACGACGACATCCCATAAAAATACAGCTTCCGTAATACTACTATAACACCCTGAACTCGCCGTGATATTGTTCATGATCCTGCTCCCGGCCCTGGTCCCAGCGGTCCATCTCGTTCGTCGACCCGGTTTCGCGGAGCTCATAGGACTCGACTACTGCGAATGGTTTTTCTGGTGGGTCGAATATTGGCGATGGCGTGGTGCCGATCGCGCCCCGGCTCATGCTCACAGTCGCCGCCTCCCCGCCCCGCTGCTCGATTTCGGCGGGCTTTTCTTCGCCGTCAAATAGCGCGGCCGTTTCTTCGAGCGTGTAACCTGCGGCCACGGGGATCAGACGTGCTCCTAGAGCGATGGTTGATGAAAGATTACCTTTGGTCTCGATGACGAGGAATATTACAAAAATTAGCTCGAAAGCCAAGAATCCGCAGTACACGAGATACTGTTTCGCGCATTAGCATATCAGGCACCGAAAGGGATTGAATGACCCGTACATATTTCCAACCAATCCCGTCCAGTGCCCAGGGGTTGACGAATTGGTTGAAAGCCAGAGTGAGAGATACGGTCAGATTCTGATTTAAAGGCATCAACTAGGCTAGTTGTGAAAGATGGGAGGCACATAAAATACCATGATAGCAAAGCCCTTGGCACGGATGGCGTAGGGGAGGATCTCCAGAGTATAGACAACAAGCATCGGAGTATATGCAATGTCATAGAACAGATAAAACAAAAAAATGAATGGGATGGTGGCTGCCACACGACTTTCGTTCAGTATACGCCTTCAACAAATTGGGGTGGGCAGGCTCACCTTTTGCAGCAGCTGCTATGTGCAGAGTGTTAAACAGCGCCGTCGTGAGGGTCCACATTGAGAAAGCTAAACAGTACACAGGTGAGACGTTAGATGTGAGATGGCGAAGGAGGGATCGCACTGATAAGCATGCCCGCGTTAGATGTTATGAACAGTGTTCTGCGCCCGAGCTTGTCCACGAGGAACGCGCCAGTGAGGGCAGCAGCCAGGTTCCAGATCTGTGTAGACATTTTCAATATATGTCACGAGCTCGATGAGAGACTTAATCGTACCTGCAGGCCACCATTGATGGCTGCTTTAGTCGAGGTACTCGAGATACCGACGCCCTCGAGGACAAGGTTGATGTAATACGACACGAGACCATTTCCGCTGAACGCAAATAATACCGGTGAGATGGTCAGCATCAGCGACGAGCAGACGGATCGTACCTCCACTGCGAGAACATCGCAATTCCGATAATGAGCCTCATCCGCTTCCTGTTCCCAGGCGTGCCGAACAAGGAATAGAAGGACGTCGTCTTCGAGGTCTCTTTCTCCATCTTCAGCGCATGACGGATTTGGGCCATCTCGAACACGACGAGCGGGTCACGCTCATCGAAGCCATTGGCGTGGAAGCGCGCAAGGACACGAGCAGCCTGTCCTTCCTGTATGCCATAAGTCTCCTTTAGTTTCACCTCATCGAAGCATAGGTGAAGTCCCTTACCCGTCCCGTGTGAATCAGCCATCGAGGGCTCTCCGGGATAAACCTATACAACAAAGGCCTGTCAGAACTTGTCTACAACAATTATAAATGGACGCACCAAATGAGACACATCTGCATAAACGGTCCCAGCGCCTGGATAAGCGTCGGGACTCGCCATGACCAAATCGAGTTGGGAGCATCATTAAATGCACCGAAGCACGCCCACGCCGCTATTTCGAGCCTCGAACTCAGACGCGCATGACCGGCTTCCTGGACGGCAACTCACCGACGATGCTTCCGAAATACCACGATGAATTGTAGAACGACGTCAGCTTGGCGCGCTGTGAGACTTTAAGCATTTGCGCCGCGCATCTTTCAAGAAAAAGATGCTTGCCTGGGTGGGATATGCGAGCTCTGTAATTAGCAGCGGCGCGGCATTGGTTCCGAATGTCAAGCCGAACCCAACTGCATGAACCCGTTAGCATGTTATACTCATACACATTGCCATCGCTCGAGCCACGCACTCAGCACACGGGCGCCCACGAATCGTGCTACTGTGGTAGCGATGCTTTGTGTTCCGACCCCCGCCAGCATGACGACAGAGCCGATGAACAACGTCGTGCGTCGGCCGAACCAGTCAGAACAAAATGGCGTAAATGGAAGGCCCTAGCGGACGGATAAGTATGGATAGCATGGAGGGTATCGGGCACACATACGACGAGACCGCCGATCATCTGTGCTGAGTTGATGAGGCCTGTGGATTGTTTGTGAGCCGATTGAAGACAAGAAGTATAAGTAAAAGAACGCACCTAATGAAGTGCCTTTTGGGTGATGGAACTCATCCTGCCATGCTGGAAGAATCTGCAAGCCTGTTGCACAGTAAATCAGCGAGCCCAAAAGCCAGTGGTTGCATGAGGCTTACCATTGACCAACGACGAATCAAACCCGTTCGTGATGGCAGTGAGTAGGGGCAAAATTAAATATATGTTCAACAATAAGATGCCTATCGATGTCCGACGTGTCAATCTCAAAGCTCAGCTTAGGTAGGCACACAAGTCAACTTACCGCGGTTCCGCCACCAGGGTCCCCTGTGGATGAAGTCGGCGATGGTCCACTCTGGGACGGCCATTCCCTGAAAGCCAGCGCAGCGGGGCGGCGAGTAGCGGCGGGGGGCAGGGGAGGGGAGGGGAATATACAGGTATGACGCTCGGCGGGCATGCGCGCGCCCGCGTGCGCTATATAGACGAACGCTAACGCGAGTTCCCAGTTCTCAGGTGCAAACTGATGCCGAGCTTCGCTTCGAAATGTGGGGTAGGCCATCTGCGCCGAGTTCAGGAACGGCAGCCGATGCGCTTGTCAGTCGAGCCAGCAGGGGGGGCGGAAAAAGACCGGACTTGCGAGAAACGGGGGCGCGGACAATTCTCGTCGATTTGTCTCGTTAAGCGGGGGATCACGAGACGGGCGGTTATAGCTGGCGACGAGGCCAGGTGTTCGTGTACGTACATGACGTTTGTTCAGAGCATTCATGCAAAGATTGATATCTACTCCTGAAGAACTGAAAGGGCCAGTGGTCAGTGGAAGAAAGGCTACAGGAGAAAGGACTTGACTTACTGGCACAGCGACCGAGGAGGACGAGCGAGTCCGAGTCGACGCGCTCGAGGCGATCGATCGAAACGCCTCGCGTACGCGGCCACGTGATAGCCGACGCGTACAAGTCAGGCTGAGGCAGTGCAGCCTGCCATGGTTTTCCCCAGGACCTCCTCATCCCAGAAGCTCTCGCATCTGGTTGATATTGGGAACAAAACGTATTGCAGAAGTCAAGATTGGCACATCGTGAGTGTTTGCTGAGCTCTCTTTCAATTGCTACAACAAACTTTCCGTGTCTATCACTGCGCTGCTTGCGGGTATTCAGGGAGACCCGAATTCCGATCGCTCGTCCTACACATCATCCAATGCCTTACTCTGCATAAGGTGGGATAAGTGCCATGGTATCCTGTTGACGACCCGCTTCTTCTAGTACGGGAATACTTAAGGCCCATCTGCGAGATTACCACGGACACTTTGGCGTTCCTTTCTCACTGTTCAAACCCAAATACCCATCGCCTTCCACGACTTGAAGCTCTGCACACAGCTGTGTCATTCCACACCGTCCTGAACCTGGAAAGTTAAGGTTTACGGCGCTCGTACGTGCCGATACCCATCATCGATGGTCGTGAGCCGAAATCTTCTCTGATATTGCGGGGCCCCGATGTCCCTTCTCCGAAGTATTGCCTGGGGAAATTGCATATTGACGCCAGCGTCGGTGCTACGTACGATCGCTCGATGCACTCGGTGTGTCTTTCCTAGCCCATACAATATCTGAAATTTGTTCATATGTCTGTCCTCTCGACGTAAGTTGTACACGATTCTCTCGCAGATGGGCTGTTTCTTTTTTACTCGAAGAAACCAAACGCTCACGTCACTATTACAGCAGATGCACCCGCAGCATCGCCTCATTTACTGTTCTCCTTACAGCTATAACCCTAAAGGATATCTCCTGAATATATACGGCATCTGCGAGCTCTAAAGGCCCCGTCGACTTCTCCCTATGGCTTGGCTCTGGTTGGCAAGCAAGTTCTGCATCACCACGCAGCTCGTGGCTCACGGATTCGACGAGGTCGCTTTGGCCCCCTTCCCTCTGCCCCTCTGCACGGTACCCACCCCTTCGTGCGTGCTCCACTGTATTTCCTCCGCTAATGTCCCCGCAGCACAGTACAATCTGTCGATGCTATGTTTACACCGCCGCGTGCAAGCCTCACGTTCGTAGCAAACAAGCATAGAATCCACAAACTGGACTTCTGCCTCCGGCATTAAATAACCACGACAATCCCACAGTACTAGTCCCTGCAGGAATCGTTCTGCAAAACAGCATATCCTCCATTCAACACCCCTATTCGATTCCCTGGGCCTTCTCCGAGTCCGACCCTTCTCTTCTCGTGCCACGCCAAAACATTCCCCCTACGGACTTTTCCGTGCGCTGCGAATCTGCCAATACCATCGCCAACAACTCAACAACCAGATTCAGCTGCAAAGCTCTTCCAGAACCCAGAACCCAGCTCCCAGCGCGCAGCCGGCTATGCACCGGACCCGCGCCCCGTCGAGCTCCGAGCCCCCGAAAGAGGGACGGCGGGAGATATGTCCTTCGCACGGCTCCACGAGCAGTACTACCCCCGCCCCTCTATGCGAGGCTTCTCCGCGCGCGCCGGCCCCCTCCATGTTTCCGCTAAAGCTTAGGCTTGGTCGCCGAATTTGTGCACCGCGCTGCCAGCCCCGGTCCTCAGTTCTCAGTTCTCAGTAGTCAGCGCTGGGGAACTGCGCACGCGCGGAGGATGCTCGTCGCCTTGTTCCCCCCTCGCAATTCCCCGCAGCGCGCGTGCGCATCCCCATGCGCCCGTCATAGGGTCACGCACCATCCCGATCTACACCAAATTGCGGCGCGCCCGATTGCCAAAAATACACGCGTGTGCTATATCTGGTGTCTGGGCAGGCGAGCAGAGTGCGAGCAGGCCGTGTCCTGTCATTCAAAAATCAGAAACACACGCGTACGCCCATGGACCAGAGTCGCAGATACCAATCAAGGCATGCGGCGCATCACCTCGCCACCTCGACTGACTGCTCTGCGCAGCAACGGATGTGATTCTCCTACTTGCTCGTTGCTTGTCGCCAAGACTCCTCCATGGCCAAGTACTTCCAGTCCTGGCCCATCAGCTCTGTTACTGTGACCGTGCACGCGCCCTGCGATCGCGCTCGCAGCGACGGGCGTGCTTCGAGGCTAGCGTTCCATCGAGCGCTGTTCTTGATACGTACAAACACGGTACAGTGCTGTCATGTTAATGCAATGAAGCACGCCGACGGCTGCGCATGCTACGAGTGCCTTCTCAGACTTCTGACTGCGATTCTGTCGATCACACAGGCGCATGATCAGCACGCCGAATCGAAATCGTAAAAACCTGTCCATTCGGGTCGTAAGACTACGTTGTGTGTCGTGGAAGATAATAACATACAACAGCAGGAGTCCTCAGAACCACGAAAAAGCCAGGATGAACAGACGTAAAAAGGCGAACCCAAAATATAATGTACGGGTAAAAGGGGAGGTATACAGCGGAACCGCAAAATTCACGTTGCAGGAGTGGAGTAGAGGGAAAACTTTTGTATTGACGGCCGTCTGCACAAACGAAAACGAGAATAACAAAAGGGATAGTCCTTCGGAAAGAGGGGATGATGAGCGGGGCGACTCGACCGGGCTCGGGGTTCAGCTAATGAAGAAAGTCAATGTCCGGTGAACAAGTCCGCAGACAGCACGTGTGACAGCGAAACCAACAATGTCAGATCAGGGTCCACCACCGCTTCTACCGGAGGCTATCAGATTAAGCAAGGACAGCAGCGACGACGGCGCCAACAACGCCAACAGCACCAAGCTGCGCGACGTTGCTCAGGGCACCGCTGGAGTTGCCGCTAGTGGACTGAGAGGGAGAAGAAGAGCTCCTGGAAAAATATATTAGTATCCAACGTACACCGGGAGTATAACAACATACGAAGTCTTCGACCCAGACGGAGAACTAGCGGACGACACGGAGGAGTGAGAGGTCGGGGCAGACGAAGCCGGGGTGGAGGAGCTGGCAGGGGTAGAGACAGCGGAGGAGGAGCCCGGAGCGGTGGTCGAGGGGGCGGCCGACGAAGAGCCAGTGGAGCTCGAGGCGGCGCTGGAAGTACCTGCGGAGGTGGAGCCGGCGGCGGAGGACGAGCCGCTGGCGTTCAAGCAGGAAGTGGTACTACCCGGGTTGACGGTGAAGGGAGCGGACTGCACGGTGTTACCCTGGGAATCACGGAGGGTGAGGCCGAGGGAAGTGCCTGCCCAGGTGGTGAGATGATCATCAGTCTTAGCAAATGTACTGAAACGCACCCTGGGGGAAGTTGACAGCCGGCCATGTGAAGGGCGAGCTGGTGACCTGACCGAAGTCCTGAAGAGCAGCGCCGGTGGGGTCAGCACCAGGGAGAACGCTGTACAAAAGTTAGTCGAGAGCTGATGAAAAGTATGACGTACTCTACATACCTCTAAAAATGCATGGCAAAGTAACAGTGATTTCGTAAGCGCATGTAAGTGGCCAAATGATGCAGAAACGTACGAGGAAGAAGGGGCCTGTAGAAACGGGTCAGTACAGGCAGAATAGAAAACGAGGTCAAAGCGAGACGCACCGGTTCCACCACTCCAGCTGATCTGGAGGGGCTGGCACACAACAGCGTTCGAGCTGCGAAAAAAAAAAAACTTATGAGAACCGAAGAAGAAAATTGCATGAAAACGGAACGGACGGGGTGTTGACGGTGAACGACTGGGCGAGAGCACCCGCGACGAAGAGGGCGGTAGCGACAAGGGAGGTGAACATGGACTTCAT